>WNYA01000801.1:65208-113113 GCA_019512145.1 Engystomops pustulosus | reverse complement strand
GACAAGATGATGGAGTCCAGGAGCGGAGAAGATCAGAACATCCGACCTGGACTCAGGATTAATCCGATAACATCAACAGTCTGGGTCATGGTCCAAACACGGAACACACTAACCCCTATCCCAAGCCAGACCCCTACCCCCAGCAGTGAGAGCATCACCAGCAGCACAGAGGATTTCAGGCTGGAGGGTATGAGAAAGTATATGGGGTCAGGAAGCAGACGGGACCCTGAGAAGGGGCTGTATCCCCCAGCAGCACAGAGGATTACAGCAGGGGAGCTCATGCTCTTCAGATACATTGGGGGTCATTTACTAAGGGCCCGATTTGCGTTTTCACAACATGTTACCCGAATATTTCTGATTTGCGCCAATTTTCCCTGAATTGCCCCGGGATTTTGGCGCACACGGTCAGATTTTGGCGCATCGGCGCCGGCATGCACGCGACGGAAATCGGGTACATCACATTCTACACTTAACTCCTGCCTTACCAGGCAGACTCTACCGCTGCAGTGTTCCCCTGAGTTATGTAGTGACATGCTGTGGGGTTGATCAGACCCTACACCGGCTGCAAGCTACATGTTGGGACCTATTCGCAACAACCCCTCTGCCTTGCATCGGCAGGGGTGTTGCATCTTCACCTTAGCCCTTGCATTGTATTCATACATTAGGAATCTTATGTCACACACAGGGATGTGGGTGAGTCTCTTGGGGCTAAAGTCTGTGGACTCCCTGGACCACCGCGGGGGATGATGGTACTAGCCACAACCCGGGACCGGAATCTAAGTGGTCCCTGATCTTCGCCAGAGTCCGCCGCAAAGAGGGATGCTCTTGCTGCGACGGGAACGCCACAGGAACGCCACAGGAGTTCCACGGGAACACCACAGGAACGCCACGGGAACTCGGAGGAACACTGGAGAATAGACACACGGAGGAAACCTGGGAACGCTGATACACTAGGAAACACAGGAGAGTTTTTACTTCAGGGAGTGATTTGAAGATCCAGCAGAGAGTGAAGGAAGGTGCCAAATTATAAAGGCAAGCCGGATTAGCCAGCACCAAATAGAGGGACGCCGGCTCTTTAAATCCTAAAGAGCCGGAGCGGTTGCGCCCTAGTGACCGGGGACACACGTGCGGCCCAGTCAGAGCAGGATCGCGGCCTAGTCGGGACCGGAGCCGAGCAGGAGTCAGGAGAGGTAAGTCTGGGCCGGGGAAGCAGTGGCACCACATGGCGGAGCACAGGTTTACCTGCAATCCAAGACATGGATCGCGGGGCCACCCGTGACTCCTTAGAATATTATTGGATCCATCCAGAGAGGGAAAATTTTCAGTACTGGGGAATCAGGGTGAAATCACATGAAAATCATCTACATAAATAGTTGTATCGTGAATTTAGTGGCACTTATCGATTTCTGTTGAGCCGATTTCGGGTGCAACCACAATAGGTCTCAACACCAAAAGGGACCAGGAAGGAAAATTCAGCAACAGATTTTGTGGTTGTGGGCACTTTCAAAAAACGGTTTCGGAAATGAATTATATACAATTTTAATTTCTGACGAATAACAGACAATTGGTTTTTTAAAAATACAACAAACAATTAATTTTAAAATTGTGACAAACAGTGTAGTGTTATCCACAAATGTATACTATGTATACTTCTAGTGTCTTGATCGTGAGGGTGTAGGGACTTGGTTGCTCCTTTTCTTATAATACTCCTCCTCGTGGAAATACATACACTGTATATACTTATGCAATATAGGGACAGATTTACTTACCAGGTCCATTCGCGATCCAGCGGCGCATTCTCTGCGGTGGATTCGGGTCCGGCCGGGATTCATCAAGGTAGTTCCTCCGCCGTCCACCAGGTGGCGCTGCTGCGCTGTAAAGCATCTGAACGCACTGGAGTTCACCGGGCCGGACCAAGTGAAGGTGAGCGCGTCCCAAGCGACACATTTCTTTTTTTAAATGCGGCGGTTTTTCCGAATCCGTTAGCGCATCCCAAGCGACACTTTTATTGTTTTAAATGCGGCGGTTTTTCCGAATCCGTTGGGTTTTCGTTTGGCCACGCCCCCCGATTTCCGTCGCGTGCATGCCGGCGCCGATGCACCACAATCCGATCACGTGCGCCAAAATCCCGGGGCAATACAGGGAAAATCGGCGCAAATCAGAAATATTCGGGTAACACGTCGGGAAACCGTGAATCGGGCCCTTAGTAAATGACCCCCCATTGTTGTCTGCTGAGTGTTTGTTACAGTCATACAGTACAGTCCCCCATTGTTGTCTGCTGAGTGTTTGTTACAGTCATACAGTACAGTATACACTCAGATCTACTCACCTGACTACAGGCTTTTGTCTTACTATTACTGAGGTTTTGTTGCAGTGCATCACGTGTCAGCCCTCTTGAGGAGGGGTAGAGTAGAAGTAGAAATAGCAGGAGTAGAGTTCTCTCCCCGGCCTTGTCTCCAGAATGATTGCACTTACTGTACCTACACAGAGAGATTGCATCTAGTGACACTGCTGAGGGTTTGTTACATTGTAAAAGTGCAGTCAGGTTCCATCTACAGCTTGCGGTGTCATCAGATGTTACATTGTATCAACAAAGTAAACTCCCAACTCTGCCCTGATATCTTTGATCTAACCCTGCGCTCACAGCTGATGACCTCGTTACAATGTATCAGTGTAGGCATGCAGCAGCCAGAGCTGCAGGGGAGGGAATTGTGGCCATGTTAAGTGTTTGTTTATACCCCATTTTCTGTGTCCTGCCAGCGGACTCGTAACGTCCGTAATGCTGGGGCGTATTCACACGTCAATGGACAAGATGAAGGGTTTTTAAGGATGTTATTTCTTGCCTTTTGTTGCTGTAGTTTGGATTCGGGTTGTTCATCCTTCTACTCACATTGTACAGCAAGCGACGTATTCACTATACTGGAGTATCCACTCACACTAATGTCACATGACTCCCCCCTCCTGTATACACCACAAAGGGTTAATGAATATTTGTTTATGTATTTTCTTGTTTATTAATTTGTGATTGTGTTTTATTGTTTAAATATCTTATTGTCTTCTATTGTTACCTGGATTACAAGCAGAATGTCCTAACACAAGTATAATGTGTAATGATCCCCTTTCTCTTACGATATGAAAGATATAGAAGAAATAAAGGGGAGAGATGTTGTCCTACACATGACTAAATATTTTTGGGATGTGGACCCAATTATCAGGGTTTTAATGATTTCCTATGAGAAAACTTGCTTTGATATACAAGCGATTTGGATTACAAGGTTCCCCTACAGAGAATCCATGGACGACGTCTGCACAACGTGTGTCAGCGCCTGCATCAGTCCGTCTCGTACGTGTCTCTGCCCAAATATGGAGGTCAGGTCCTCCCTTCCCCCAGAGCGTAAGGAAGCGGAAGTGCAGCAGTGAGCCCATCCCGCGCTGCTCCTCGCCTCCTGCGTCTTCTGCTCCGTCAAACTACACAAAAGGTAATTATGTCCGTACAGAAGCCCCAGAGGCGGCGAGGGGACAATATCCTGCAGGAGTCGCCCTGTATATACGTATTCAGCCAGAGACTGGCAGCGCTCCCTCCCGGAGATGTGCACAGGATCATCCCACCCGCTGTGCTGCGTCCTGTCTATCACCAGACTCCAACATACGGAGGAGAATCTCTGCTCTATACACTGCAAAAGGGATAGAAATCATATAGATCTATCCATAACTATCTATCTATCTATCTATCTCCTATCTATCTATCTCCTATCTATCACTAATCTATCTATCTATCTATCCTAGCTATCCATCTAAGCAATCAATCTATCTCCTATCTATCTATCTATCTCCTATCTATCTATCTATCTCCTATCTATCTCATATCTATCTATCTATCTATCTATCTATCTATCTATCTATCTATCTATCTATCTATCATCTATCTATCTATCTATCTATCTATCTATCTATCTATCTATCTATCTATCCCATATCTATCTATCCCAGATCTATCTATCTATCTATCTATCTATCTATCTATCTATCTATCTATCTATCTATCCCATATCTATCTATCCCATATCTATCTATCTCATATCTATCCATCTCATATCTATCCATCTATCTATCTATTTCTCTATCTATCTATCTCCTATCTGTCTATCTCCTATCTAGCTATCTATCTATCTCCTATCTATCTCCTATCTAGCTATCTATCTATCTCCTATCTATCTATCTATCTATCTATCTATCTATCTATCTATCTATCTCCTATCTAGCTATCTATCTATCTCATATCTATCTCATATCTATCTCATAACTATAGACAAGGAAAACCAAGGCAGCACAGCCTGTGTTTCTTTTGGGTGCAGGATCACTATCTATACACACATATATACATATATATATATCACCTGTTTTTTCTATGGATGTTCTCGCGTCAGATGCCTCATGCAATAATCATTCTGTTCCTAGGTCCAAATGTCTTCTCCTTCGCCCCAATATACAAGAGGCAAGCGGCAGCGACCTTGTGAATTGGTGATTATACATACAAATATTTTTGGGGGTATTTTGGTGTCTGTGATGCAGCTTTGTAAACTTTTGACTCCTTCTTTTGGACACAGAGTCCAGACTGGGAGACATCCGCCATCTCCAGCACAGCGGAGGATTCGTTTGCTGTGAGTATAACCTACCAGTATGTTATGGAGTGTGGGAGGAAACCAGAGGACCTGGAGGAAACCCACGCAAACACAGTGGACAGGTGTACCTAATAAAGTGGCCGGTGAGTGTATATATCACACCTGTTTTTTCTATGGATGTTCTCGCGTCAGATGCCTCATGCAATAATCATTCTGTTCCTAGGTCCAAATGTCTTCTCCTTCTCCCCAGTATACAAGAGGCAAGCGGCAGCGACCTTGTGAATTGGTGATTATACATACAAATATTTTTGGGGGTATTTTGGTGTCTGTGATGCAGCTTTGTAAACTTTTGACTCCTTCTTTTGGACACAGAGTCCAGACTGGGAGACATCCGCCATCTCCAGCACAGCGGAGGATTCGTTTGCTGTAAGTATAACCTACCAGTATGTTATGGAGTGTGGGAGGAAACCGGAGGAACCGGAGGAAACCCACGCAAACACAGAGAGAACATGCAAACTCTTTTCAGATGTTGACCCTGGGACTTGAACCCAGGACCCCAGCGCTGCAAGGCTGTAGTGCTAACCACTGAGCCACCGTTCCGCCCCACATTGATGTTTGTTAATTGGAATCAGCTGTGTCTGTAAGAACCTAGTGATCTTCTCCCTGCTGTTTTTGCATATAATTACATGCGTTTCTAAAAGCAGATCACAAATGCAACTGCTTTGAAAAATGCAATGAAAACGCACCTTAAAACGTAGACAAAAAAATTGCCTGGGACAAAAACGCCAAGTTAAGACACTTCAACCAAAACACATTGAAAAAGCCAATGTGCAAATACGATGCATTTCTCAAGAATGCAAAAAGGCAGTGAAAAAAATGCAACAAAAACGCCATCTGTGTCACCGGCCTTAGCTTGCTGTGGGAAATGTTTTGCCCCACCCTTACTCCACACCCACACAATATACTTCCCCCCCAGATGTTGACCCTGGGACTTGAACCTAGGACCCCAGCGCTGCAAGGCTGTAGTGCTAACCACTGAGCCACCGTTCCGCCCCACATTGATGTTTGTTAATTGGAATCAGCTGTGTCTGTAAGAACCTAGTGATCTTCTCCCTGCTGTTTTTGCATGTAATTACATGCGTTTCTAAAAGCAGATCACAAATGCAACTGCTTTGAAAAATGCAATGAAAACGCACCTTAAAACGTAGACAAAAAAATTGCCTGGGACAAAATCGCCAATTTAAGACACTTCAACCAAAACACATTGAAAAAGCCAATGTGCAAATACGATGCATTTTTCAAGAATGTAAAAACGCAGTGAAAAAAAATACAACAAAAACGCCAACTGTGTCACCGGCCTTAGCTTGCAGTGGGAAATGTTTTGCCCCACACAATATACTTCCCCCCATCCCCCCTTACACTGTGTCCCCCCAGTTCCTTGTCACATTGTTCCCCCTCCTTTCAAGGCAGGTATGGATCCATGACCCAGCACCACCAGCCTGAACCCCTCTATACAAGGCGATGGATCAATGAACACCACAACACCAAGCCTGAAGCCCGTGATACAAGGAGGATGGATAACATACCCACAACCTACCCACGACCTGCTACAGGCGTGACCCTGACCCACTGACCCTCAACGGGCAGGATGGATCAATGACACCACCACCACCACCAGCCTGTAAGCGGCGGTCTGCAACTTCTAAAGCCACCATGCCTGAATGCGATGTAGACAACACCCACTAGCGGATACAGCGATGATCACGACACCACCACAGCACCAGCCTGACCCGCTGTATACAAGGCAGGATGGAGTCCATTTTTCATTTGCTGACTGCCAAATTCTGACCCCCTACCATCGAATGTCGCAGCAGAAATCGGACTCATCAGACCAGGCAACGTTTGTTTTCCAATCTAATTCTACTGTCCACTTTCGATGACTTGTGGCAAATTGTAGCCCAGTTTATGTTCTTAGCTGAAGGACTGGCAACCCGTGTGTTGGTCTTGCTGTCTGCTGTATCCCATCTGCTCAAAAGTGGGACGTACTGTGCGTTCAGCGATGCTCTTCTGCCTACCTTGGTTGTAAAGGGTGGTGATTTGAGTCACTGTGTGCCTTTCTAATCACTCGAACCTCTGCCATTCTCCTCTGACCTCCTGGCAATCAACAGGCATTTCCGCCCACAGAACTGCCAGCTCACTGGAATGTTTTTCTTTTTCGACCATTCTCTGTAAACCCTAGAGATGTGTGTGCGTTAAATCCCAGTAGAATCAGCAGTTTCTCTGAACTACTCAGACCAGCCTTTGGCACCAACAACCATGCCACGTTCAAGGCCCAATCACCTTTCTTCCCCATACTGGTGACTCGGGGGAACAAGGCAGGAGATTGTCCTTGACCATGTTCTACATGCCTAAATGCACTGCCGTCCATGTGTTGGCCTGATGAAATTAAGTGTTAACGTAGCATGGACAGGTGTACCTAATAAAGTGGCCGTGAGTGTATGATGTGTGGCGTTGTTCAGGAGACTAGTGAGAATAGGTATGAGTTGTGATGCTGCGTATATAGATTTGGTATGTGTGCGCCTAGGTAGATCCGGTTCTGTTATTAGACGTGTTTTTGTGGACTATCGATAGATGAGGATCTGTTGTCGAGTAGAGGAGTATGTAGAATGAATAGGGGGGGATCATAGTAGTGAGGGAGATTGAGAGATGGCGGACTCGGGATACCGCCGTAAGTAGGTAAGTAATGAGATGGCTCGGGCGTGTATATAGTATTGTAGTATATGAATATGTGGTGAGTATTATGTATTGTAGTATATGATTATGGCGGTAATATTATTGTTAGTTTTTTTTTTTAAAATTGATAGTGGCTGTATAATAGTAGTGGTATATGATATGTGGCGGTATATAGTATTGTAGTATATGATATGTGGTGGGTATTATACTAATTAGTGAAGTGGAGGATTATTTTATATATGATATTGGCGGATTATAACTGTTAGATATGTCGGTATATATGATAGATATTGTTGGCGGTATATAGTATTGTAAGTATGATAGTGTGGCGTATTCTATTATTGTAGTATATATATGTGGGGGTATATAGTATGTAGTATATGATATCGGCGGTAATATAGTATTGTCAGTAGGATAGTTGGCGTAGATTAGATTGTAGTATATGATTGTCCGGCTATATATGTATTGTAGTATATTGAGGTGTGGCGGAATAGTAGTAGTTATCTGTGAGGTATATGATTATAGATTGAGTAAATATAGAAGTATATATTCTTAGTAGTATTGTAGTATTGATATTGGGGTTATAGTATTGTAGTATAAGTGAGGTATATATTATTGTAGTATATGATGTGTTGCGTATATAGTATTGTGAGTATATGATGTTGGCGGTATATAGATGTGTAGTATAAGTTGATATGTGGAGCGTATTACTAGTATTGTAGATATGATATGTGGACGGTATATATATTGTGTGATATGATATGTGGCGGACTATTGTAGTATGTATGTGGGTATATATTGAGTTTATATGGTGGACTGTGTATATCTGATTGTGGAGGTATATGAAGTCAGTTTGCAGATTGCGGTATATATATGTCTAAGTTGGGATAGAGTATTAGTATAGTGTGGCGGTATATAGTATGTAGTATATGATATTGTTGGAGGTTATAGATGTCATGTATATGAATATGTGGGGTATATAGTTCATTGTAGATGTGATACTTATTGATATGTGGCGGTATATAGTATTGTAGTATATGATATGTGGCGGTATATAGTATTGTAGTACATGAATATGTGGGGTATCTAGATGTAGTATATGAATATGTGGTGGTATATGTATTGGTAGTATATGATATGTGGCAGGTATAATAGTATTGTAGTATATGATATGGTGGTGGTATATAGTTTTGTAGTCTAATGTATATGTGAGGGATAAGTATGTAGTATATGATGTGTGGCGGTATATAGTATTGTAGTTATGAGATATGTGGGGTAGTAATGTATGTAGTATATGTATGTGGAGGTATATATTAGTGTAGTATATGATGTGGTGGCTAATATAGTATTGTATAATATGATAGTGGAGGTATATATTGTAGTTATGAATGTGGCAGTATATCAGTATTTTTGTATATATGATATGTGGGTATTATGTAGTATATGAATGTGGTCGGTTATATAGTATTGTAGTATATGATATGTGGCAGTATATAGTATTGTAGTATATGATATGTGGTGGTATATAGTATTGTAGTATATGATATGTGGAGGTATATAGTATTGTAGCTATAGATATGGCGGTATATCACTTGTAGCCATGCTATACTGGTATGTAGATTGTAGTCCCATCTTGATCTTTGAGTTTCTTCTGTAGCCTACCTATGATTGGTGTTGCGGTTATGTTTTTGCTTAATATTGTTGGCTTTTCTAAGATATGAGTCATAGCAGATCATGATCCAGGACTAGGATATATACTCAACACCTGGTATTGCCAACACGACACTATATCCCAGACCCTGTACCCCGTATGAAGATCATACGATATGATATTGTATAGTATTGTCAGTATGACTGGGGGTCATGTATGTAGTAATGATATGTGGGTATCAGTATGTCAGTTTGATATGTGGACCCGGATAAGTTGTAGAGTAGATCCATTGCTATGACATGACTTACAGCACGGTGTGGAGGGAGCCTCATCCTCCTTCTTCAGTACTATTGGGCTCCTTTTCTCACAGTCTATGTTCTCGATTTTTTGCTAGTTTTCTCATCAAGATGAGTGCGGAAATCAGACCCGACTGGATCGATTTTCCGATAATAAAGCTGCTTGCAACGACACTAACTATCAACAGCACTATTCCCACTGAGCATTGAGCCAGGCTCAGCGAGTGGAAGTATGGTAGAGGGTGACTAGGGGCTGTACCACAGCAGACAGGATCACAGAGCTCATGACTTGTCTTGGGGGTCATTTCAGGGCCCGTTGCGTTTTCCAACTGTTACCGAATATTTATATTGCCATTTCCCTGAATTGCCCCGGGATTTGGCGCACGGTCAGATTTTGGCGCATGGCGCCGCATGCACCACGGAATCGGGGGGCGCCGCATTAAAAAAAAAAAAAGTGTCGCGGGACTAGCGCTTACCTTCACCAGAATAGGCGGTGGCTCAGTGCCGGGGACTTCAGCGCAGCACGCCACCTGGTGGACGGCGGAGGAAACTGCCTTAGTGAATCCCGTCCGACCCGAATCCAGCGCAGAGAACACGCCTCTGGATCGCGAATGAGCGGGAAGTAAGATCTGACCATTGGGCTACTACTCCGGTCCGTTCGCGATCCAGCACGCGTTCTCTGCGGTGGATTCGGGTCCGGCCGGATTCATCAAGGTAGTTCCTCCGCCGTCCACCAGGTGGCGCTGCTGCGCTGTAAAGCATCCGAATGCCGAAATTCACCGACCAATGAAGGTGAGCGCATCCCAAGCGCACTTATTGTTTTAATGGGCGGTTTTCCGGAATCCGTTTGGTTTTCGTTTGGCCACGCCCCCCCATTTCCGTCGCGTGCATGCCGGCGCCGATGCACCACAATCCGATCACGTGCGCCAAAATCCCGGGCAATACAGGGAAAATCGGCGCAAATCAGAAATATCGGGTACCACGTCGGGAAACCGTGAATCGGGCCCTTAGTAAATGACCCCCCATTGTTGTCTGCTGAGTGTTTGTACAGTCATACAGTAAGTATACATCAGATCTACTCACCTGACTACAGGCTTTTTTGTCTTACTATTATGAGGTTTGTTGCAGTGAATACGTGTCACCCTCTGAGGAGGGGTAGAGTAGAAGTAGAAATAGCGAGTAGAGTTCTCTCCCCGGCCTGTCTCCAGAATGATTGACTTACTTATACCTACACAGAGAGATTGCATCTAGTGACACTGCTGAGGGTTGTTACTTTAAAAGTGCGTCAGGTTCCATCTACAGCTTGCGGTGTCATCAGATGTTACATTGTATCAACAAAGTAAACTCCCAACTCTGCCCTGTATCTTGATCTAACCCATGCGCTCACAGCTGATGACCTCGTTACAATGTATCAGGTAGGCATGCGCAGCCAGAGCTGCAGGGGAGGGAAATTGTGGCCATGTTAGTGTTTGTTTATACCCCATTTTCTGTGTCCTGCCAGCGGACTCGTAACGTCCGTAATGCTGGGGCGTATTAAAACGTCATGGACAGATGAAGGGTTTTTAAGGATGTTATTTCTTGCCTTTTGTTGCTGTAGTTTGGATTCGGGTGTTCATCCTTCTACTCCATTGTACAGCAAGCGACGCATTCACTATACTGGAGATCACCACACTATGTCACATGACTCCCCCCTCCTGTATACACCACAAAGGGTTAATGAATATTTGTTTATGTATTTTCTTGTTTATTAATTTGTGATTGTGTTTTATTGTGTTAAATATCTTATTGTCTTCTATTGTTACACTGGATTACAAGCAGATGTCCTAACACAAGATATGTGTAATGACCCCTTTCTCTTACGATATGAAAGATAGAAGAAATAAAGGGGAGAGAGGTTGTCCTACACATGACTAAATATTTTTGGGATGGGACCCCATTATCAGGTTTTAATGATTTCCTATGAGAAAACTTGCTTTGATATACAAGCGATTTGGATTACAGGTTCCCCTACAGAGAATCCATGGACGACGTCTGAACAACGTGTGTCAGCGCCTGCATCAGTCCGTCTCGTACGTGTCTCTGCCCAAATATGGAGGTCAGGTCCTCCTTCCCCAGAGCGTAAGGAAGCGGAAGTGCAGCAGTGACCACCCGCGCTGCCCCTCGCCTCCTGCGTCTTTGCTTCCGTCAAACTACACAAAAGGTAATTATGTCCTACAGAACCCCAGAGGCGGCGAGGGGACAATATCCTGCGGAGTCGCCCTGTATATACGTATCAGCCAGAGACTGGCAGCGCTCCCTCCCGAGATTGCACAGATCATCCCACCCGCTGTGCTGCGTCCTGTCTATCACCGACTCCAACAACGGAGGAGAAATCTCTGCTCTATACACTGCAAAAGGATAGAAATCATATAGATCTATCCATTAACTATCTATCTATCTAGCTATCTCCTATCTATCTACCCATCATCAACATATCTACTAATCTACCCAAATCACAATACTATCTATCCTACCAGCAATCAACATCATCACACACTATCGAGCTATCTATCACTAGCTATCACCACTAAGCAACAATCTACCGCACTACATCTACACATCCACACCAACAACACACACACACATCTATCCACACACACACGATCTATCTATCTCTCTATCAGTCTATCTATCTACCTATCTATCTATCTATCCATCTCACTACCACATATCTATCTATTTCCTATAATCTATCTCATCTATCTATGTCTATCTACCATATAGCTCTATCTATCTATCTATCCATTATCTATCTATCTCATATCTAGTACTTACTCATATCTATATCATCTATCTATCTATCTATCTATTCCTAGTTCTATCCTAGCTACTATATCTACTCTTCTATCTATCTCCTATCTAGTCTTTTTTTAATTATCTATCTATCTACTATCTATCTATCTCGATATCTATCTCATATCTATCTCATAACTATAGACAAGGAAAAACCAAGGCGCACAGCCTGTGTTCTTTTGGGTGCAGATCACTATCTATACACACATATATACAATATATATATCACCGTTTTTCTATGGATGTTCTCGCGTCAGATGCCTCATGCATAATCATTCTGTTCCTAGGTCCAAATGTCTTCTCCTTTCGCCCCAAATACCAAGAGGCACGCGGCAGCGACCTTGTGAATTGGTGATTTACATACAAATATTTTTGGGGGTATTTTGGTGTCTGTGATGCAGCTTTGTAAACTTTTGACTCCTTCTTTGGACACAGAGTCCAGACTGGGAGACATCCGCCATCTCCAGCACAGCGGAGGATTCGTTTGCTGTGAGTATAACCTACCAGTAGTTATGGAGTGTGGGAGGAAACCAGAGGACCTGGAGGAAACCAGCAAACACAGAGAGAAACATGCAAACTCTTTCAGATGTTGACCCTGGGACTTGAACCTAGGGACCCAGCGAGCTGCAAGGGCTGTAGTGCTAACACACTGAGCCAACCGTTCCGCCCACTTGATGTTGTTAATGGAATCAGCGTGTCTGTAAGAACCTAGTGATCTTTCCCTGCTGTTTTTTCATGTAATTACATGCTTTTCTAAAAGCAGATCACAAATGACAACTGCTTTTAAAAATGCAATGAACCGCACCTTAAAACGTAGACAAAAAAATTGCCTGGGACAAAATCGCCATTTAAGACACTTCAAACCAAAACACATTGAAAAAGCCAATGTGCAAATACGATGCATTTTCAAGAATGTAAAAACGCAGTGAAAAAAAATACAACAAAAACGCCAACTGTGTCACCGGCCTTAGCTTGCAGTGGAAATGTTTTGCCCCACACAATATACTTCCCCCCATCCCCCCTTACATGTGTCCCCCCAGTTCCTTGTCACATTGTGCCCCCCTCCTTTACATCAAATTTTGTCGAGACCCCCCCCCCAAACAGTTCCCCCACCTATTGTGCCCCTTTCCCCACAGCAGCTCCGCCTCCTATTGTGGCCCCGCCCCTCGTACTTTCCTTGTTGCTACTTAATAAAAAAAAAACAATAAACATAGATACTCACCTTTCCCCATTCCCGTGCAGCAGCTCCTCTCGCCTGCTGTGTGCAGTAGTGAAGCCAACGGGTGGGATGACATCATCACATGGCGAATGCCGGCTCTGCTACACAGGGATAATACAGGGAGCTGCTGGTTCTCTGTTTCATCATAGTATTCAAATGTATCGGTGCCCGGAGTATTATACTGATTGATATACTGATATATACTGACATACTGTATACTGATATACTGATGTACTGATATATACTGCCATACTGTATACTGATATATACTGATGTTACTGATAGAGCTGACGTCCTCCCATTGGACAGGACAGATGCCCAATTCTGCGATTGTCTCACTGCATCCAGGACGGTTTGGAGGTATAATCTTCATACATACTGAGTGTTTGCTGCACAATGCAAATGTCAACCCCCCCGCTAACAATAGTGCCAGCAGGTATTAACCATTTAAATGCCATGGACAAAGTTCATACGGTCATAAAAATGGCAGCAATGAAAGCTTCAGCTCGTCCCGCAAAAAAGACACCTTACACGGGTCCCTACACCAAAGCATGGAACAGTTACGGCGGAGCAACGACATTTTTTTAGTACAAAAGATTTTAATATTTTGTAAACATAATAAAAGGTATACACATATAGTATCTACATGATCGAACCGACCCAAAAAACAAATGGGAGGAGTCATTTGGGGGGGGGGGGGGAAAAGATGTAAATGCAGAGCCCACGAGAAAATAGCAGAAACTATTTCACTGGATTTGGAATGTTTTTCCAGCTTCCCAGTACAGTGGGGCAGATTTACTTACCCGATCCATTCGCGATCCAGCGGCGCGTTCTCTGCGCTGGATTCAGGTCCTGCCGGGATTTATTAAGGTAGTTCCTCCTGCTGCGCTGAAAAGCATCGGAACACGCTGGAGCTCACCGGCTCGGGCTGAGTGAAGGTAAGTGCAAGCTCCGCGACAGATTCTTTTTTAAAAATGCGGCGGTTTTTCTGAATCCGTCGGGTTTTCGTTCGGCCACGCTCTCCCGATTTCTGTCGCGTGCATGCCGGGACCGATGCGCCAAAATCCCGGGGCAATTCAGGGGAAACCGGCGCAAATCGGAAATATTCGGGTAACCCGTCGGGAAAACGCGAATCGGGCCCTTAGTAAATGACCCCCATTGTGTGGAATGTTCACATCTGCCTGCAGGAAGTACAACCTGTCACACAGAAAACAAGCCCTCGTACATCTCTGTACATGTCATAGATTTCCGAAGGTTGGAAGTGAAAAATGGGAAGGGGTTAAATTACTTCAGCTACTAATTCTGTCTGTTTTGACAGAATTTGTCTGGCTGATTTAAGATTCCGAAATTTCAGACCCAAAAAGGCGACAGACTGCCCTACACAGCAGCGTCTCCCAGTCCCAGGTACAAAAATACACCACAAAATAACTAGCCACATGGCTGAGCCCCTCCATACAAGGCTTTTGTATAGTACAGCAGACACCTGACTCCAGCCCTTTAGAAACCCCCATCCATGTTAGACTATTGTATAATACAGCAGGCACCTGACTCCAGCACTGATCACAGCAGTTAACCCTTTAGAAACCCCCATCCGTGTTATAATACAGCAGACACCTGGCTACGGCAGTGATGGTGGCATTTAACCCTTTAGAAGCTGTCTCCATACAAGACTGTTGTACAGTACAGCAGACACTTGTTGCCGGCACTGATGATGGCATTTAACCCTTTAGAAGCCTTTAGTGGAGCCTGATTGTGTTTCTTCTTCAGTCTAGAGGAGGAGGAGGTTCTGACTGTGAAGATGAAGATCCTCTGTATTTTTCTACGGAGGAGCTAATCCACCTGGTGGAGGTACGTCCGGCGCTTTGGGACCAGTCCGATCCTCAACATTGTGACCAGGGGGCCATCAAATGTCTGTGGCTTAAAATTTTCAAGGCTCTAATTCCAGACTATGAGGAACTCACCACAAAGCAAAGGAAACTAGTTGGTAAGTGACGCCGGATCTCATGTAGGACCATCTCCTAGCTGACCCTAGCTTTTTTCAGCGTGGCAATTGTTTTTTTTCTTGTGCTTCCTTGCAGATTTTTGCATGTTTTTTTTACATTGCAGTCTATGGGAGAGTGAAAATCTGCACCATGATGCGGATTTCATTTGGATTTTTGCTTGATCAGAAAAAAAAAATGCAAGCGGAAAATCTGCATAAAAAAAAAAACAGGAGACGCAACACTAAATAGATAAATCCGCATGAAAAATGCACATAAAAACCTTGCATATTGGATGCTGATTTCAAAGCGGATTTTTTGCATGAAAATTTGCAACGGGCAGAGACCTTAAAAAAAAGCTACCGTGTATACTTGAGTATAAGCCGAGGTACCCAATTGTAACACAAAAAACTGGGAAAACCTGTTGACTTGAGTATAAGCTGAGGGTGGGAAATGCATTGGTCATAGCCTCCCCAGTATAAAGCCAGCAAGCCCCCCAGTATATAGCCATCCAACCCATGCCCTTTAGTATATAGCCAGCACTGTCCCTCAGTAAATAGCCAGCCCGCCCATGCCCCCAGTATATAGTCAACCAGTCCATGCCCTCTAGTATATAGCCAGCCCCTGTCCCCCAGTATATAGCCAACCAGTCCATGCCCTTAGTATATAGCCAGCCCTGTCCCCAGGATATAGCCAACCCGTCCATGCCCTCTAGTATATACCAGCCCTGTCCCCAGTATACAGCCAACCAGTCCATGCCCTCTAGTATATAGCCAGCCCCTGTCCCCCAGTATACAGCCAACCAGTCCATGCCCTCTAGTATATAGCCAGCCCCTGTCCCCCAGTATACAGCCAACCAGTCCATGCCCTCTAGTATATAGCCAGCCCCTGTTCCCCAGTATATAGCCTCCCAGCCCATACCCTCTAGTATATAGCTAGTGGGGTACATCCAGTAATTATATGTTCATGCTTTACCAATTTTATAACACTTTCTTTTAATCGATAGGGGATAGAATTCAGCGGAGATGGAGATCGGTGCGTGACCGCTTTATGCGGGAAGTAAATCTAAATTCCAAGATTCCGAGCGGATCCTCTGCCCCACGACGATCCGTATACAAGTACTCCGGGATTCTGCAGTTCCTCCATCGCTGTTTGCAGCTCAGGCAGTGAGTATACATCGTCTTGTTCTGGTTTCATTTACATTCGTCCCATCGGTATCTGACGATCCTTAAATGTAATCATAGGACACAAACAAACACAATCACGGAGGCTCCGCAGGAGGAGGCGGCAGGAGTCAGCGGTGCCGGTGCCTCCGGAGGGGAAGCCTCTTCACCGGTGCCCGAAGCGGCTCGTCTATCCTCCGCACTACAGTCCAGCAGAGGAATCAGCAGCGTTGCGGGATCTAGACAGCGACGACTCAACAGAAGAGGTCGACATTGTGATGAAGAGGCTTTAGGAAGATTAATAATTGATGGTTTCCAGCGGGTAGAGAACAATCTGGGACTAACGGATCACCGGCTGCGGCAGCTGGAGATTGCGCAGGCGCCTGAGCCCCCAAATGAGTGTCGCCATTTTCTCCTCTCACTCCAACCATTGATGGAACAGATGAACTTATCCCAGAGATTGAATTTTCGCTGCAGGGTCAATGCGATTCTCGCTGAAATTCTGGAACCTCCACCAGTTGTAGAAGATTCTCCTCCGGCTTCGATGGAAAGGTTCAGAGCATAACCACAAATGCGAGGACCTAACGTGGGAGGACTATAGGGATCACACCCGGCCGCGCCATATTGTCTGTCACATCCGGGACTTTACCAGGAAATCACCGATACTTCCCCAATTTTACCCACAATTGGCTCATCCATCACCACAGATTCCTGGACTGGGAGAGGGAGACGAAGGATCCGTAATATAATCACCGGATTTACTGCAGATACGACGCTCCGGCCACGATTCTCGGAAAACGCCTCAATTGTATTTTATTGCTAAAAGCCACAGGGTTAAACAATCCAGGAATTTCCAAATGTTTATTAAAGAATTTATCAGAATAATACAGAGTCCTCATTATATAGAGACTGGTGGGTAATATGGACCCTATAATATAGAGACTGGTGTGTAATACGGACCCCATAATATAGAGACTGGTGTGTAATATGGACCCCATAATATAGAGACTGGTGGGTAATACGGATCCTATAATATAGAGACTGGTGTGTAATACATACTCCATAATATAGAGACTGATGTGTAATACAGACCCCATAATATAGAGACTGGTGCGTAATATAGACCCCATAATATAGAGACTGGTGCGTAATATAGACCCCATAATATAGAGACTGGTGCGTAATACAGACCCCATAATATGTAGATTGGTGTGTAATACAAATCCTGTAATATAGAGACTGGTGTGTAATACAGACCCCATCATATGTAGATTGGTGTGTAATACAAATCCTGTAACATAGAGACTGGTGGGTAAAACGGACCCAAAAATATAGAGACTGCTGTGTAATACAGACCCAAAAATATAGAGACTGGTGGGTAAAACGGACCCAAAAATACAGAGACTTGTGACCCCCATATTATGAGGTTACAATAGTCTTTAGTAATAGTTTGGGCTCTTTTATGACATCGATTCCCTGAATTATCCAGAACTTTCCTCGCCAGGAAGAACAAAATCTTTTTCTTTATAAATTGTGCAATAGACAAGAAACTCCGAGAAATTTCGGAAGAATAATCAATATTCCCAGTATCTCACGTCTCCAGTAAACATTACACAGCGACAAGACCCCGGAGACCCCCGCAGGGAGATCAGAAAACATTCCATGAAAATGTTATTATTTCTTAGATTTCTGGGAAAGCTGAGTGACATCCTATTGGCTGATCCTAGGAGGTTATTTCTTTGCAGGATCCTGGAAAAGCTTAGTGACCCTTGTCTGACAGATTGGAACAAACACTAAGATAAGTGTAGTAACAAGCAATAGCACATGGAAGGACTGTGACCCAGCTTTCCCAGTTTACTGCTTTTCCCTTCTTGTGTTTAGTAAAGTTTTGTTAGATCTCAAGCAGCTGGGGTGTTGTTACAATGTTTCATGTCAGCTGATGACAGTATGAAGTAGCCATTCATGGATTGATGTATAATCTCTGCTCCCTGGGTGACACCATGTGGCCCCTGCTATAAGTCCTTGCCCAGATTTCCCTTCTATAGTGACCATGTTGGTGGTCAGTATCACCCAGCTTTCCCAGAAGGCAGCAGATAAATGGCTCCAGTATCTGATGCTGAACGAGTCTGTCATATATGTCTGTGTTTACACAGGGGGCAGCGCTCGCGCCGCATGTGCTGCATTTCCAGGAAGATGCTCGCTGGGAGTTATCCTTCATCTGCACAGATCTGATCCTTGCTGCCGTATGATTTCAGCTCTGGAGCACATCTGCCACACGTGTGTAGGGTTAAAGGGGTGGTCTGACATCCTGGACCTGCACCAATCACCAATTGCCTGCTAGAAGTTATATAATGGATGGAGCCAGATGCAGAAAGTGTCATTTACTAAGGGCCCCGTGGACCGCTCTTTCGTCGGACATCCAGATGATTTCTGTTTTACGTCACTGGAACAGGGATTTAAAAGGGTTTTGTGTCTCACGTGATCGGGGGTGGGGGGCCGTCGGATGATCCCACGGATTCGGACTGAGTGCAGGATTTAATTTCAAAATTGTGTCACAAGCCAAGCACTTACATGCACCAGGAAGAAGAAGGTGAACTCCGGGGACCTGAGCGGGGAAGCGACACATGCAGGATATCGGACACGCGATCTTAGTGACTCCCCGCACAGCACATTATACACGGACAATGCACTTACATGCACAAGGAAGAAGAAGGTGAACTCCAGGGACCTGAGCGGGGAAGCGACACATGCAGGATATCGGGCGCAGGATCTTAGTGACTCCCCGCACAGCGCATTATACACGGACAATGCACTTACATGCACCAGGAAGAAGAAGGTGAACTCCGGGGACCTGAGTGGGGAAGCGACACATGCAGGATATCGGGGCACGATCTTAGTGACTCCCCGCACAGCACATTATACACAGACAATGCACTTATCGGGCGCATGGATCTTAGTGACTCCCGCACAGCGCATTATACACGTCCTCTGCTCCTGTACTCTTCCTCTCCTCTGCTCCTGTACTCTGCCTCTCCTCTGCTCCTGTACTCTGCCTCTCCTCTGCTCCTGTATTCTGCCTCTCCTGTGCTCCTGTACTCTGCCTCTCCTCTGCTCCTGTACTCTGCATCTCCTCTGCTCCTGTCCTCTGCCTCTCCTGTGCTCTTTTTTTATTTTTTGGTGGAGGAAATAAAATTGTTACTGTGTTTACTGAATGTTACTATGGAAAATGGGTTCGGGGGCCAGTCCCCTCCTAAAAGTAATTTAGTAAAATGCAATGTAAAATAATCTCATAATACTCATAGTAAAGGGTAAATTTACAAAATGAAACAATTACAGGTTAGAACAATCCTAATAATAATCATCACTTTACAAGATATTAGAAATGATTCATAAAACATAAAGGGGCACATTTACTTACCTAGTCCCTGCGCGATCCTCGATCCGGACTGTACGACCAGAATGCACTCTGCCTCGATTCACTAAGATCGTGCCCCCATATCCTGCATGTGTCGCTTCCCCGCTCGGTTCCGCCGGAGTTCACCATCTTCTTCCCGGTGCATGTAAGTGCTGATCTTGCGACACAATTTTGAAAGTTAAATTCTGCGGTTTGTCCGAATCATTTGGATAGTCCGATGGCCACGCCCCCGATTTGTTTAGCATGAAAGCCGGCGTCGATGTGCCACTATCCTCTCGCGTGCGACAAAAACCCCTGTGCGATTCAGGGCAAATCAGAAATATTCAGGAAACCCGACGGAAATGCATCCGGCGGACCCTTAGTAAATGTGATCCAATGTCTCAGATGGTCTTAGCAGGTGATGAGCCGAACCGTTCACTTTCATCGGCCTTCCCAACGTTTTGCGCGGCTGTGACAGATATTTAACAGGTGTCTGCGCTGAAAATGTGTCGCACATGATCAGATTTAAGTTTCAAATTGTGTGGCAAGATCAATCACTTACATGCACCAGGAAGAAGAAGGTGAACTCCGGGGACCTGAGCGGGGAAGTGACACATGCAGGATATCGGGCGCAGGATCTTAGTGACTCCCTGCACAGCACATTATACACGGACAATGCACTTCCATGCCAAGGGCATAGCGAGGACCATGCCAAGGGCACAGTGAGGACTATACCAATGGCACAGCGGGGACCATGCCACAGTGAGGACTATACCAATGGCACAGCGGGGACCATGCCAAGGGCACAGTGAGGACCATGCCAAGGGTATAGCGAGGACCATGCTAAGGGCACAGTGAGGACCATGCCAAGGGTATAGCGAGGACCATGCCAAGGGCACAGTGAGGACCATGCCAAGGGCATAGCGAGGACCATGCCAAGGGCACAGTGAGGACCATGCCAAGGGCATAGCGACGGCGAATATTGGTTTAAGGTTAAAGGGGCCTGTGCTCCCGGTGGTTTATGGTTTTAATTTTATTTGGGCAGTCATGGTATTACCAGGAGTAGGCTCAAGGCATTACTAGGTGTATACTCGGGGTATTACTAGGTGTATATCTGGTCTAGATGTATGGTCAGGGCACTACTATGCTCCCTGGTTCATAGAGTCAAAGATAACATTTAAATGAATTGTGACAATCATCTGCCGCCTTTCTTGTTGATTCTTAGTCTGACTGGCCGTACTAACATTAGTGTACCCGACTTTCCCACCCGGCTCGAATAAAGGCACAGACACATATTTTGGGAGAAAAGTGGGGGGGTCGGCCACAGCTTTGATCTCTAACAAATTAAACCCGGTGGTCCAATAGGGAACCCTAGACCCTACCTACTATCACCTAGCATGCCAGGCCCCGCCTCCGCAGGGAGGACCATGCCAAGGGCACAGTGAGGACCATGCCAAGGGCATAGCGAGGACCATGCCAAGAACACAGAGAGAACCATGCCAAGGACACAGCAAGGACTATGCCAGTGGTATAGCAAGGACCATACTAAGGGCACAGAGAGAACCATGCCAAGGGCATAGCGAGGACCATAGCAAGGGCACAGCAAGGACCATGCCAAGGGCATAGTGAGGACCATACTAAGGGCATAGCGAGGACCATGCCAAGGGCACAGCAAGAACCATGCCAATCGCACAGCAAGGACTATACCAATGGCACAGCGGGGACGATACCTACAAAAGACATAGCATGAACCATAGCAAGGGGATAGTGAGACCATTCCAGGGGGGAAACTATGACCGTACAAAAGGTACAGCAAGGACTATACCAATGTAATAGCATGGACCAAATCAACGGCATAGCTAGGAATAAACCAAACACATAGAAAGGACCATACCAAGGGCATAGTGAGGACCCTCGCTTGGGCAAAACAAGGACTATACATGGTTACAGCTAGGACCATAGCAAGGACTATATCAAGGACATAGTGAAGATAATACCAAGGACATAGCAAGGGCCACAGTTCCCAGACAATTGCTATGGTATTACCAGGAGTAGGCTCAAGGCATTACTAGGTGTATACTCGGGGTATTACTAGGTGTATAATCTGGTCTAGAGGTATGGTCAGGGCACTACTATGCTCCCTGGTTCATAGAGTCAAAGATAACATTTAAATGAACTGTGACAATCGTTTGCCGCCTTTCTTGTTGATTCTTAGTCTGACTGGCCGTACTAACCTTAGTGTACCCGGCTTTCCCACCCGGCTCGAATAAAGGCACAGACACATATTTTGGGAGAAAAGTGGGGGGGTCGGCCACAGCTTTAATCTTTGCTCAAATTAAACCAGGTGGTCCAATGGGGAACCCTAGACCCTCCTACTATTACCTAGCATGCCAGGCCCCGCCTCCGCAGGGCATGTTCTAGTTGTTCAGGTGATCTTGTGCTAACTCCAGAGAGGGTCAAGGATTCCGCCATAGGCCACTAGAAGGACACTGTACCCCTACACTGTGCTCCGACCCCCACACAAAAGGAACACTTTCGATGGAGCCCTGAAAGAAAAATGTCAAGGCCAATCTCATTCAGGTGAACCCCATCATGAAGCATGATGTCAACTGCCTGTGGCGAATAACCACGCCACACTGTGAACAAACTGGAGACACGCATGTTCAGCATCTTACATGCCCGCTCAATGGAATCAGTGTTCCACGCACCATTCCAAATAATCCTGGGTACAACCTCAGACCATACCACCACCAAGTCCGAAAAGAAAGCATTAAAACGCTCGATATCAGACTTCATGACGGATATCAGTCCGGCCAAACGAGTCGAGCACATGTCATTTCCTCCAGCATGTATAACGAGGACGATAGGACCAGGAGACAACTTGCCAATTGTCACCACCTCCAGAAGAACTTGCAGCCATTTTGGGCCCTCAATGCCCCTCCATGAAAGATCAGCCGTAGTAAAGCCTAAATTCAAACCCCCGGGACGTACCGGCGCCCGGCAAGCGGCCCAATAAATGTAAGAATGGCCCACCAACCATACCTTAGGCCGAGGGCTACCTGAAAGAAAAACAAAAGTTAGTCCAGCAAAAAATTAGGACGAACATAACGTTTAAAACAATCGGACTTCCATCTCCCAATACGCATGATGTCAGTGTCCGAAAGCCCTGCGGCATCGGCAGTCGTAGATGCGCCAATGCGGAAAGAATGGGTCCCGGCACCCTTATGGCAAAATCGGACATTGACTCAGCCTTCCGCCTGCTCCGGGTGCATCCATCATGTTTTCATCTGTTGGGTTGCAAACTTGACGATTCGTTCGGCCCGGCCCTGTTCACCAGCAGTATCGCCCTGTCAAAGGACGTGTAAGATACCGCCACCTGTTCCCGGGGAAAGCCATCGTTAACCGAGTCACCTGGTGGGTAAGAAAGATGATGTATTAACCTAAACTTACCCGATTCTTTCTTTGGCACTAATCCCAAGGGAGACACCCGCAGATTCTCAAAAGGCGGGTGAATCTCAGCATTCACCCTGACTGATTTCAATTATCCGATAGAACCAAACCCAACTGTGGAACAAAGGGGATCTGAAAACCTGAAGTGAAGCCATTAAGCAGTATTCTTGCCTCCTGCTTCAGATGGTAGCTGATTATCCATGGGCGCATCCTTTGCACCGGGGTCCTCCCCCCTGTCGCTAGCAGCAGATCTGGATGAGAGTCTCTGCCTCTTAAAACAGCAGAGGGCTGAGTGGGCCCCGCCACAAATGGAGCACTCAGGCTTGAACCTGCCGGAGGCAAAAAATCGTCAGTGGCCTTCATTGAACAGCCAACAGGATCCCAGTCTTTTGGTGGCTGAGGTTTCTGCGACATCATGAATTGTATCCACACATCCGTTGCCTTAGGAGCCCAACCAACATTAAGACTAAGTAGCACCTAAACTCCTCATCATACCGCCACCATGCAGAACCACCGTGTAACTTATGAGCAGTATAAATCGTATCTAGATAGAGAAATAACTCCTGCCCGCATTCTGGCTTCTGCTTCACAATAACGCTGGCTAAAATCGCAAAGGCCTGCAGCCAATAACCAAATGTATTTGCCACTTTCGGCTTCTTCTCTTTCCCTTTCTCAAAGCGCTCCTCCTTATCCACAGTTAATTGGTCCGGAGACAACAGTGCCCAAATATCAACAAATTCTAATCTTATTATTTTTTCCTTCAGGTCAGCTGACAATTGTGTACCCAAAGGGGCAACGCCACAAAAATAGGTATCTCTGAAAAGCATTCCCGCTGACCCTGGAACCTGCAGAGGCAGCAATGATGACACCCCTGGGGAGGCAGCAATGATGACACCCCTGGGGGCACCACCGAGGCACCAGCCTCCATCTTCGCTAACACAGCCCTTAGGGCACCAACCACATTATCACCCTGTACTGAACTTTTTCTCCAAGCATTCTCGCAAGACCCACAGTCGTTGCAACTGGAAGTGTCACCACTGGCGTAGCAGGTGCCTGAGGCGCACTGGGGGTCGCTGCAGGCATAGTTGTCGGTGGCACCCTCGGTTTGTCAAAGCCATACTGCGAAGAACCATACTGCGACCGAAACCACCTCCGTCTGGAATGCGTGGCACGGGAAGGAGATCGGACGAAACGGGATCTGTGTCTATACCGTCCTTCTGGACTAAATCTTGTGGAACCGGCGCTCGAGTGGTGCCTGTGTCGCAGAAAATCCACGCAGCTACAGGCCCCACTGGAACAGCTGTGATCCCAGGGACTGTGGTCCTGCAAATCGTCGGCAGCTGAAGCAGCGTGCCGGCGATTTGCAGGCTCATCACTATCCGATTACAGAGCCCTATCTGGCGGAAAAGGGGGGCATATGTGGAGGGGGCTACCATGAGTGGGGGGTGGTGTTTGGTGCGACTAACTGCTGCTGAGCAGCCACTGTGACTTGTGTGGGAGGGGGTGTCGGAGGGGCAGGTGACACCGGGGCTGGCGCAGCACTTGCGCCAGCACCCAGCCTAAACCCAAACTGTTTAGAAGGGGGCATGGCCTGTGCAGCGCAGGAGGAGGTGAGGGAGCGATCAGGCTCCCACCCTCCTCACCGCACGTGGCAAGAGCTGTTCCCACCGCTGCCCTCCCGCAGCTTCCTGCCCTCCGCAGCTTTTCTTCTAATAGGGCCATTAGAGTGGGGTCTGCCATACTTGCAGGTCCAGGATCTTTCCTAGCGCACGGAGCCATCCTGAAAGAGGACAGGATGCTCCGCTCCCGGGAATAAATACCCCCGGACCTGCACCCCCGTGCAGCTAGTGGAAGCCCCTGGCCAAATGCTGCCGGGTGGAAGGGAGTGTGGGGCGGGCCGTGCTCATATTAAAGCTATAGAGCACGACCAGTCCTGCAACCCCCCCGGCTTAAACAGCCCGCCTGTTGGGCAACAACATTGTACTTCCCACGTAACATTTGTTACCAAATCCTCAGAAACGTCTTTATGGTTTGCACCCGGGGAGCGGACGTGAGAACAGCAGAACGTGTCTCCAGGTGACCCGGTGCAGGAGATGCTCTGGAGGCTCCAGGCCTGATCCGATCTGACACTTGATGACGTTTTATGGTTCATATCTGTAACTTTATCTTTTATGGGTCGTCTCATGTTACGCCGCTCGGAGGTTATACTGCTGCTCTGAGCTGCCTTTATAGACAATCTGTGCGGAAGTTTCCCATCCGGGACACACAGGAGCTTCACTTATAGTCAACCTGATGCCCCTGATTAGTCAACATGTGCAAAGCAGATGACAAACCAGATGATGATCCTCCAAGACGCATCTCCTGCCAAGAGGAGTGATACAATGTAGCAATAAGGGGGTCAGTGACTACAAGATGTCATCGTCGCGTCTTACATCACACACTTCACCTACTCAATAAGGACTCAGACACACAAACATAACGCATTTCCCATAAACGCAAGAAACTAGACGCACGTCACTCACCACGCCGATTTCCAAAGACAGTGACTGCCCCCGAGCAGGAATACAACCTGCCATGTATTGTGCGGAGCAGGCAGATAGCACAGTCCCAATGCTATGAGGCAGGTGTCCTACACAGGACTGATAACACAACATATATATATACACTCACCGGCCACTTTATTAGGTGCACCATGCTAGTAACGGGTTGGACCCCCTTTTGCCTTCAGAACTGCCTGCTGTAAGTCTTCTCTGGAGTTTGCCAGCACATTTTGGTGTGCTTAGACTGACCGTATTAATGTTTTACCCACCAGAATGTACCCCGTTCCCCCTTCCAAAAAACCAACACAAAATACAACTTTTGGGATAAAAAACTGGTGGGTCGGCCACAGCTTTATTATTTTACAATAACAAAATAAGCGACCTCTCAGCGGGTCGGCTGGTGCGTCGGTGGTGTAATGGATCCATCCTGCCTTGTATCAAGGGCTCAGGCTGGTGGTGGTGGTGTCATGGATCCATCCTGCCTTGTATCAGCGGCAGGCTGGTGGTGGTGGTGTCATGGATCATCGCCCTTGTATCAGGGAGCTTTCAGGATGGTGGTGGTGGTTTCATGGATCCATACTGCCTTGTATCAGCGGCTCAGGCTGGTGGTGGTGGGGATGAGATCATCCTGCCTTGTGATCAGCGGCTCAGGCTGGTGGTAGGTGGTGTCATGGACATCCTATGCCTGTATCAGCGGGTCAGGCTGGTGGTGGTGGTGTCATGGATCATCCTGCCTGTATCAGCGGGTCGGCTGGTGGTGGTGGGGTCATGGATCCATCCGCTTGGTATCGCGCTCAGGTGGTGGTGGTGGTGTCATGGATCCATCCTGCATTGTATCAGAGGCTCAGGCTGGTGGGGTGGTGTCATGGATCCATCCTGCACTTGTATCAGCGGGTCGGCTGGGGTGGTGGTGGTGTCATGGATCCATCGCCTTGTATCAGCGGCTCAGGTGGTGGTGGTGGTGTCATGGATCCATCCTGCCTTGTATCAGGGTCAGGCTGGTGGTGGTGGTGTCATGGGATCCACTGCCTTGTATCAGCGGGTCAGGTTGGTGGTGGTGGTGTCATGGATCATCATGCCTTGTATCAGCGGCTCAGGCTGGTGGTGGTGGTGTCCATGGATCCATCCTGCCTGTATCAGCGGGTCGCGCTGGTGGTGGTGGTGCATGGATCCATCCTGCCTTGTATCAGCGGGTCAGGCTGGTTGTGGTGGTGTCATGGATCCATCACTGCCTGTATCAGCGGTCAGGCTGGTGGTGGTGGTGTCATGGATCCATCCTGCCTTGTATCAGCGGCTCAGGCTGGTGGTGGTGGTGTGTCATGGATCCATCTGCCTTGTATCAGCGGGTCAGGTGGTGTGGTGGTGTCATGGATCCATCCTGCCTTGTATCAGCGGGTCAGGCTGGTGGTGGTGGTGTCATGGATCATCCTGCTTGTATCACGCGGTCAGGCTGGTGGTGGTGGTGTCATGGTCATCCGGCCTTGTATCAGCGGTCAGGTGGTGTGTGGTGTGGATCCATCCTGCCTTGTATCAGGGGTCAGGCTGGTGGTGGTGGTGTATGGATACTGCCTTGTATCAGAGGGTCAGGCTGGCTGGTGGTTGTGTCATGGATCCATCCTGCCTGTCATGCAGGGTTCAGGTGGTGGTGTGGTGTATGGATCCTCCTGCCTTGTATCAGCGGCTCAGGCTGGTGGTGTGTGTATGGATCACATCCTGCCTTGTATCAGCGGGGCTCGGCTGGTGGTGGGTTTCATGGATCCATCAATGCCTTGTATCAGCGGGTCAGGCTGGTGGTGGTGGTGTCAGGGGATCATCCTGCCTGTATCAGGGGTCAGGCTGGTGGTGGTGGTGTCATGGATCCATCCTGCCGTTGTATCAGCGGGTCAGGCTGGGGGTGTGGTGTCATGGATCCATCCTGAGCTTGTATCAGCGGGGTCAGGTGGTGGTGGTGGTGTCAGGATCCATCCTGCCTTGTATCAGCGGCTCAGGCTGGTGGTGGTGTCATGGATCCATCCTGCCTTGTATGACAGCGGCTAGGGACTGGTGGTGGTGTGTGTCATGGATCCATCCTGCCTTGTATCAGCGGGTCAGGCTGGTGTGGTGGTGTCATGGATCCATCATGCTGTATCAAGCGGGTCAGGGTGTGGTGGTGGTGTCAAGGTGTCTTTGGGCCCTCTTGTAACGCCACAGCCTACCTGAGTATTGTTGCTGAGCATCCATCCCTTATGAGAACAAATTGTCCCGTAACATCTGATGGAGCTACTTTCAGCAGGATAATGCACCATTATAAAGCTGGAGCATCTCAACTGGTTTCTTGAACATGCAACTGAGGTCACTGGACACAAATGGCTCCACAGTCACCGGATCTACAATCCAATAGAGGATCTTTGGGAGTGGTGGAACGGGAGATTCGATCATGGATGTGCAGCCGACAATCTGCGGCAACTGTGTGATGTCTCATGTCACTATGGAGCAAAATCTCTGAGGAGCTTCCCAGCACCTTGTTGTATCTATGCCACGAAGAATTGAGGCAGTTCTGAAGGCAAAAGGGGGTCCCAACCCGTTACTAGCATGGGGACCTAATAAAGTGGCGCCGGGAGTGTATACCACATACGTACATATAAAATATACAACACTACATAATAATCCATACTATAAATTCATCTATCAAATCCATACAGAACATACACATGACAGTGATAGACATCAACCACACCATATAGTAGTGTAGACAGCCTAACCACTAAGATAACCGTAACCAGAAATGAATCCTCTCGGCTCAGCGTTGGCGCTCTTCGTAGCTTGCAGTTTGCTCCACATGTCATTGCACTGTTGCACCATCGCGGTAATGTGACCAGACGGCAGGTGGACAGGGTGGTCGGGATGGCAGTCGAAGGGATGGATAGCAGGTTGGCCGGGATAGTGAGGTATTACTGCAGCGGCACCAACGCACACTAAGTAAGCCTTCCGGGGGAGCACTGCTGGGACTGCCAATAATGGGGCAGGACCACGCAACCTCCCCTGCCGAGCAGCTGCTGTATAATGCAGTCGTCACCCCAGTCAGTGCCATGATAATGACTCCACGGCCCGGACCTTGGGCATTTCAGCAGTGCCAGCAGTAGTTACACAACACCTGGGGTACTTGGATTTGCCCAGGAATCTTCTTCACAACCTGTGGATCCTCACCACCAACTTCCTGTGCAGCTCTGGTTGTCCATTGTCAAGGACCGCACCCTCCGGTGACTCGGCCTGGCTGAGTCTCCCCCATCCAAAAATTTTCTTGCTGTTTTTCCTGTTTTAATGAACTTTACTTTCATTTTTTCTGTTGGTTTGAAGATGAAGCCTGGGACATGAAGTAGTCACATCTACAGCCGGCATCCCCCCCAGGAGGTGAAGGCCCCGTGGCTACCCTCAGCAAGGACACGTCTACCAGGGAGATTTCCATGTCCCGCTGCGTAAGGATCTTTTTTTTCATGTGGAGGGAGGGCAGATTTATCAAATAGTTTGTGATAAAATTAGCGCAAAAAAAAAAAAAACTGCTTAAAATGCCTCAGCCACAGTCACCACTGAGGAAACCAACCACTTACCCGTAGGTCCCTACCTGCAGCGGAATCTGTGCTGAGGACGGATCTTATCTTGTAGTCCCCAGGAGGGTTCGTGGCAGCAAAAACAAAGTCTGACACCACCGGGCGCTCTGGTGTCTCCATCATTACCTGATGTATGTCCCACGCCTCCTGCGTGCACAACGAGGAATGGGAGTGAGGAGGAGGGTAGGAGCACGCAGGGAAGAGTCGGAGTTATGTAATGAAGGGTCCCACCGATCTTTTCTCTTCTCTGGTCAGATCCCAGGAATGAATGATGTGTGGACACTTCTGATTTCAGGCACCAAACCCCGATCCATCTTAGATTACCATTGGGTTTCCCTTACTGACCTGGACCAGAAGGAGGCGAGAATCAGCCACCAGCAGAGGGCAATATAGTTACTGGGTACTATCGGTGGGTGCGGCTCGAGAGGGGAACCGCTACATAGGGTGGAACCTGCCACTGCCACCATTGATACAAGGAGATTTAGGCACCTATAGCTTTCTCTTTGTGTAGAGCTCTATGTACATTGCCGAGGAATACCATCTGCTCAACCTCATGTTATAATAGAGCCAATATCTCCAGCGGCTACAAATATCCCGACCCTCCTCATCTCATGGGGGAAGATCTCGACCTCCTCGACTTCAGGGGAAGTATCCCGACCCTCATCATCCTCAGGGAAGATCGACCCTGCTCATCCTAATGGAAGATACCCGACCTCCTCATTCTCAGGGGAAGATCGCTCATCCCCGCTCCCATCCTCAGGAATACGCCCTCAAGGGGAAAGATCCCGACCCTCCTCATCCTAGGGGAAGATCCCTACCTCCTCATCTCAGGGTCAAGATCCCGACCCTCCTCATCTCAGCGGAAGACCCCCTATGCAGTGAACCCGACCCTCCTCATCCTCAGGGGAAATCCCGACTCTCCTCATACCAGGGGAAGATCCCGACCCCTCCTCATCCTCAGGGGAGATCCCGACCTCCTCATCATCAGGGGAAGATCCGACCCTCTCATCACTCAGGGGAAGGATCCCGACCCTCCTCCTCAGATACCATCCCTCATGGGGAAGAACCGACACACCTCCTAACCTCAGGGAAGATCCGACCCTCCTCATCCTCAAGGGGAAGATCCCGACCATCTCAGAACTACCCTCATCCTCAGGGGAAGATCCCGTACCCACCCAGGATCCCATCCTCCGGGGAAGATTCCGACCCTCCTCATCCTCAGGGGAAGATCCCGACACCCTCCTCATCCTCAGGGAAGATCCCGACCCTCCTCACCTCCAGGGGAGATCTCCGACCCTCTCATCCTCAGGGGGAGATATCCCGACTCTCCTATCCTCCGGGAGAATCCGATCTCCTCATCTCCGGGGAAGATCCCGACCCTCCTCATCCTCAGGGGAAGATCCCGACCCTCCTCATCCTCAGGGGAAGATCCCGACCCTCCTCATCCTCAGGGGAAGATCCCGACCCTCCTCATCCTCAGGGGAAGATCCCGACCCTCCTCATCCTCCGGGGAAGATCCCGATCCTCCTCATCCTCAGGGGAAGATCCCGACCCTCCTCATCCTCAGGGGAAGATCCCGACCCTCCTCATCCTCCGGGGAAGATCCCGATCCTCCTCACTCCTCTCCTCGGGAAGCATCCCGACCCCTCTCAAATTCAGGGGAAGATCCCGACCCTCCTCTCCTCCGAAGGGAGAGATTAAGGAAGAGAACGGAGCCAAAGGTAGAAAGAGACAACGGAAAAGAGAGACAAGAACAAAAAAGAAAAAAGAGAAGAAGATATCATGATGATGTTGACATAAATTATAGAAAACTAGAACTTTCCTAGAACTTGCAACATTGACAAATTACTGCCCCCTGATCTTACTTTTCAATGTAGCACAATATATACTGTATATTATATTACTGATCCTGAATCTCTATAATTATACCCCAGAGCTGCACTCACTATTCTGCTGCTGGTGCAGTCACTGTGTACATACATGACATTACTTATCCTGTACTGATCATGGTTACATCCTGTAGATCTTTTATTTTATATAAAAGTAAAAAAAAAACATAACAATACAAACACAAACATAATATTACAATATGATACATATTTCTTACCTGCTGGTCCACCCATGTCACACCTGTAAAAACAATAACTTAAAATCCACCGAATTAAATGAACACCAAATACCACAACCCCACACCAACCGATTATCACAACCTAAACAAACCAATAAACATAAGACAAGCCACACCACAAATAAAACATAAATGACATATAATAACATAAAACCCAACACCACCACACCTCTAATAACAACCACCCCACACAGATCCATCGCCCACATCCCACACTAACTAAATCCCTCGCCCGCACACCCTCCCTCTCCCCCAGACACTGGTCTAACGTCCAAAGTTTTGCGTTAAGTAGTCCAGACCAGTGCCAAGGGTCATAGAGCTCCAAGGTCATTCGTAAATCCCACCACCATCACCCCCTCCAACCTAACAACTGTTGTTCGCCAAAACCCATATACAATAGTATACCGTATGTACACACAGAACTATAAGAAAACAGAATACAAATAAAATCTCACATCATCAATTCACAAACCACATAAAGCCCAGTTTGGCCCTGCCAGCCCAACATTAACTATCACCTCAAACCAAAACAAAAATCGACAGTGCGCATCAACCCAACACCAGGAGAGGAGACGACTAAGGACCTAGAAGGAAACCCTCCAAAGGAAGAGGGCCTCCCCCAGCCTCCCCCCCCCGCCCCACCCCCCCCTCCAACCCCTACTCCAGTAAGCGGCAACCTTGCTACAGTCCACCCAGAATTTTCCTAAAACCACTCCAGCACCGGGAGGAATTTTAGCGCTGAGTCGAAACTAAACACCGTGCGTTCCAGTGTGGAACCTGACCACTAGACTGACTAGGAAAAGTGCATCGGTTCCGGCCACCCAGGCCTCTGAATGCGCTGATACAAGGCAGGATGGATCCATGACACCACCACCAGCCTGACCCGCTGATACAAGGCAGGATGGATCCATGACACCACCACCACCAGCCTGACCCGGTGATACAAGGCAGGATGGATCCATGACACCACCACCACCAGCCTGAGCCGCTGATACAAGGCAGGATGGATCCATGACGCCAAATTCTGACCCTACCATCCGAATGTTGCAGCAGAAATCCAGACTCCTCAGATCAGGCAACGTTTTTCCAATCTTCTACTGTCCAATTTCCATGAGCTTGTGCAAATTGTAGCCTCAGTTTCCTGTTCTTAGCTGAAAGGAGTGGCACCCGGTGTGGTCTTCTGCTGCTGTAGCCCATCTGCCTCAAAGTTGGACGTACTGTGCGTTCAGAGATGCTCTTCTGCCTACCTTGGTTGTAACGGGTGGCGATTTGAGTCATTGTTGCCTTTCTATCAGCTCGAACCAATCTGCCCATTCTCCTCTGACCTCTGGCATCAACAAGGCATTTCCGCCCACAGAACTGCCGCTCACTGGATGTTTTTTCTTTTTCGGACCAGTCTCTGTAAACTCTAGAGATGGTTGTGCGTGAAAATCCCAGTAGATCAGCAGTTTCTGAAATACTCAGACCAGCCCTTCTGGCACCAACAACCATGTCACGTTCAAAGGCCTCAAATCACCTTTCTTCCCCATACTGATGCTCGGGAGAACTGCAGGAGATTGTCTTGACCATGTCTACATGCCTAAATGCACTGCCGCCATGTGATTGGCTGATTAGAAATTAAGTGTTAACGAGCAGTTGGAGAGGTGGACCTAATAAAGTGGCCGGTGAGTGTATATAGGGTGTGTATATACTGTATGTGTGTATATAGGGTGTGTATATACTGTGTGTGTGTATGTGTGTATATTGGGTGCGTATATACTGTGTGTGTATGTGTGTATATAGCGTGTGTGTATGTGTGTATATAGGGTGTGTATATACTGTGTGTATGTGTGTAAATAGGGTGCGTATATACTGTGTGTGTGTATATAGGGTGTGTGTATGTGTGTATACAGGGTGTGTATATACTGTGTGTATGTGTTTCTATAGGGTGCGTATATACTGTGTGTATGTGTTTATATAGGGTGCGTATATAGTGTGTGTATGTGTACATTCACATGAACGTGGGCAGACGTCAGGACGCTGGAGAGGGCTGCTCACCCCTACTCTTCCCGCAGAGCAGCGCAGGGCCGGCACCATAGGACATGTCTTATATTACACTGTGCACGGTCACGGTGTGGAGAGACGACGTGTGCTCATGGGCGTCAATTGGGACTGATATCTGTACACAAATGGTGTGGTCGGATATGGGTCCCCATTAGGTTCGTGTGACTGTACCCTAAATTCTATAAGTATGTATATGCACTATGTGCAGATTGTATCACTAATGTGCAGAGTGCGGCAGATTATTGGAGTCCGGCGCATGCACTTTACTAATCTGGCGCACCCTGAACGTGCCCTTAGTGCTTAGACTGAGCGCACCAGTTATTTTACACTGTTTATTTGCTGCGCACCACAGTTATGTCAGACTTTCTATATAAACGCCCCTTCAGTGCAGAAACTTGTGTCACACGGAGAACAGCGCAGCCGCGACACAAACGGGTCCCGTGAGATACCAATGTGCGGACGCTTCTTATACCTGTGCGAGCGTTTACACCTGCAAAGTGCGACAGAAAACTGGTGCAAGGACCTGAGTAATGTGCCCTATGGTATTATGGGAAGGGGATCCATGCAACAATCTGCTATGGGGCCCGGCCCCTTCATGTTACACCCCTGAAGTACATATAGTAAGAGGTGACAGGGAGGAGCACCAGGAGCCGTTGTCCCTTCTGTCCCATCCTTCTTGCACATACAATATATTTATTCTGGTTTGTATTTATTGAATAGATATATTTGGGGATAACTATATAATGGTGTCACAGAGGGAAGCCCAAAGTATACGGTATGTGTGTATATAGGGTGTGTATATACTGTATGTGTGTGTATGTGTATATAGGGTGTGCATATACTGTAAGTGTGTATATAGGGTGTGTATATACTGTATGTGTGTCAGGATGGATCCATGACACCACCACCACCAGCCTGACCCGCTGATACAAGGCAGGATGGATCCATGTAAAATTACTGGAGTCCCTCCGTATGGTGCCCCCGAAATAACCGGGGTAACTCAATGGGGGAGGGGGATAGAAAAGAGAGAGAAACAAACAGGCGCTATCCTAGTGTAGTAGGTTGGTACAGAGAGTACAGGTGTATAGGGTAAGTATCATGCGCTCACCTTGTAGCGCTAATGTTAGCGCTTATATGCAGAGTGGTCCTATGTGGCTTGCCGGTTCCTCCTTCCTCACGGTTATCTGCTCCAAGGATTCAGACGACGCTGTGGTAATATGGGGTCTAAAATTCACTATGAGTCTGGAAAGTGAAAAAATCATCTTTCTTGATCTGGAGATTACACATGAAAATGATGAATTTATTACAAGGACGCACTTTAAACCAGTAGATACCAATAGTTATCTTGAGTATAAAAGTGCACATTATCCTAAATGGCTGAAAAATGTACCGTTCAGCCAGTTTCATCGGATCCGTAAAAATTGTAGTAAAACACAGGACTACAAAAAACAATCCTCGATCCTGGAAAGACGGTTTCTACAAAAAAACTACCCGGAAAGCTTGATTAAAAAAGCCTATCAACTAAACCTCAACAGAGGACAAGAGGAAATCCTGGAACCACGGAGAAAGAATTCTGTAGAAACAATCGAAACCAAGGGCCATACCCTTAGCTTTATCACAACCTATGATAAAGGGAACAAGAAAATTAGGAGCATCCTCAACAAGCATTGGGGTATACTCCTAAGGGATCCCCTACTGAAGGAAATTATCCCCAATGAACCCAGAATAACCTTCCGGAAATCAACAACTATCAAAAATATCTTAGCCCCTAGTAAACTAAGAAAGACCGAAATGAACCAAACAACTAAGAATACATCCAACGGAGTGAAGAAATGTGGACATCCAAAGTGTCTTTGTTGCAAAAACATTAACGTGGGAGCAAAACACCTGACATCAAAACTCACGGGAGAAAGGTTTACGATCAAACAGAATCTGTCCTGCAGTTCCAACTTCGTCATATACGTAATAGACTGCATTTGTGGTCTCCAGTACGTGGGGAGGACGGTGCAATCCCTTCGAGTCCGATTGAACGGACATAGACACAGAGCCAAAACGGGCTTTTTACAACACAGTCTCTCCAAGCACCTGACTGTAGAAAAGAACTGTTCCTTTGAAACCCTCATTGTGACTCCTTTAGAACAGATTTCTGTCCATCAACATAACAGAACCAAAACCCTCAATAGAAGGGAAGCATTCTGGATATATAAGTTAAATACCCTAACACCGAATGGTCTAAATGAAAAACTCGAAACAATATAACAAAATAATTATTTTCTATATCCGCATTAATCTTTCCTCATATTCATTATTTATTATTACTAATATTTTATTCCAATTATGTTTAGACTTGTATGTATATAATATAAAAACAAGATCTTACTCCACAATATGAACTCTTCACATGCATCCCCTTCCTGACCCACAATTACCCATTAAGCTTTTTGAGATTTTTAAACCACTTACTGAAATACACTGTGTATCCACACTGTATCTCCCTCCCGTGCTGATTATCCCATAGCACGAGGGTTGCCTCGCAACCAAACGTACACCAGAAGGTCTTGAGCTCGGCAGGTAACAGCCACATTGCCTAGCAACGGGACGCCGGTTATCCGGAAGTCAATCGGCAAACCGGAAGCCGGACGTCAAAAGTAACCCCAAGTAACCTCAACCATCCGGTTCATTTTTTAGACCTGCATTTGGACTAATTATGATTATATAATTGTCTTTTATAATTGGCTTTTACAACCAGTAACTCTATCATTTTTATATTTATATTTATTTATGTTCAATGTATTTAATACTTTTTTAGACTGACCGGCAGTTCTAACGTGCCCCCCCTATGACCGTTTCCGGTCACCGGGCAGATACATGTATATATACAACTGAGAATGTGTGTACTTCACAATGTTTTATGCCTGACGAAGGCCCGTTTCCCGGGCCGAAACGCGTTGCATTTTCAATAAAACACGATTTTATGCAGTCAACTATTTGCGGAGCAGTCCGTCCATGAGCGCCGACACCAGGTACCTTCCGTAATCCAGATTTCTGGGCTCTTCTACAGGATGGATCCATGACACCACCACCACCAGCCTGACCCGCTGATACAAGGCAGGATGGATCCATGACACCAGCACCAGCCTGACCCGCTGATACAAGGCAGGATGGATCCATGACACCACCACCACCAGCCTGAGCCGCTGATACAAGGCAGGATGGATCCATGACACCACCACCACCTGCCTTGTATCAGCGGCTCAGGCTGGTGGTGTATACCCCAGAGCTGCACTCACTATTCTGCTGCTGGTGCAGTCACTGTGTACATACATGACATTACTCATCCTGTACTGATCCTGAGTTACATCCTGTATTATACTCCAGAGCTGCACTCACTATTCTGCTGCTGGTGCAGTCACTGTGTACATACATGACATTACTTATCCTGTACTGATCCTGAGTTACATCCTGTATTATACTCCAGAGCTGCACTCACTATCCTGTATCACTCGGAAAAGACAACAGTGATATAATCACTCGTCCTGTAAGTCAATTCCCGGCTGAAAGAAGAAAAATAACCTATTGTGTGCTGCACTCACTGTGTACATACATGACATTACTTATCCTGTACTGATCCTGAGTTACATCCTGTATTATACTCCAGAGCTGCACTCACTATTCTGCTGGTGCAGTCACTGTGTACATACATGACATTACTTATCCTGTACTGATCCTGAGTTACATCCTGTATTATACTCCAGAGCTGCACTCACTATTCTGCTGCTGGTGCAGTCACTGCGTACATAAGTAATGTCATGTATGTACACAGTGACTGCACCAGCAGCAGAATAGTGAGTGCAGCTCTGGGGTATAATACAGGACATTACTTATCCTGTACTGATCCTGAGTTACATCCTGTATTATACCCCAGAGCTAAGCAAAACAACCCAATTCCACTTACATTATAGGTATAGAGCTGGAAATCACCATCTTTGTTAATGGTTCCCAGTATCAGTGGACATATGAGCCGCAGTGCGTCCTCTAGTGACATCCGTATAAATCATGTTAATGTCTATAAAGCGGTCTCTGAGCCCCCGCGCCCCACGTGCCCCCGCTCTCCCCTCTACATATGAAAATTCTCCATCTTGTAGCCAGATGTTCCATCACACGCGTCCTGTCGCTCATCCACATGGATCTGCAGCTGGAGCGCTCTGTACACAAGACGTAAGCTGCGGGAAGACACAAGATTTCTGGGCTTTTCTTTGCTTGTTTGATTCTTTCTCCTGGGGTTTTCATCTATCGATAATCTCTGCTGTGATAAACATAGGGGAAGGATAACAGAGATTATAGAGACATGGCCTCAGATTATGGACAATCCCCACACATACAAACACCCATCTACTGCAGATCTGAATGTAAATCAATAATTATAATAAAACCAAAAACAATATGAAAAGACAAGACTTGTTACTCGTGTGACTTGTGTAAATAGTGAGTGCAGCTCTGGGGTATAATACAGGGTGTAACTCAGGATCAGTACATGATAAGTAATGTCATGTATGTACACCGTGACTGCACCAGCAGCAGAATAGTGAGTGTAGCTCTGGGGTATAATACAGGATGTAACTCAGGATCAGTACAGGATAAGTAATGTCATGTATGTACTCAGTGACTGCACCAATGGTTGTAGTTTTTCATTTTTATAGTAAATAAAGAGTACAGGATTTGTTGTAATCAGGATTCAGTACAGGCAAGCTAATGGCATGTAGGACACAGTGACTGCACCAGCAGCAGATAGTGAGTGCAGCTATGGGGGTTAATACAGATTGTTTGTAATCAGGATTAGTAAAAACCAAGGGGATAAGTAATGTATGGTATGTACACAGTGGACTCACAGCAGCAGAATAGTGGTGGCAGCTCTGGTGTGGTAAACACAGGATTGTACTCAGGATCAGTACAGGATAAGTATGTAATGTAGTACACAGTGACTGCACAGCAGCAGAATAGTGAGTGCAGCTTGGGGTATAACTGCAGGAGTGTACTCAGGACAGTACGGATATAAGTTAATTAATGTATGTACACAGTGACTGCACAAGCAGACTAGTGAGGAAGCATCTGTGAGTATAAACAGGATGTAACTCAGGATCAGTACAGGATAAGTATGTCAGTATGTACACGGTGACTGCACCAGCGCAGAATAGTGAGGTGCAGCTTCTGTGGAGTAGTAATACAGGATGTAACTCAGGTATCAGAAGGATAAGTATAGTGGCATGTAGTACCCAGAGTACAGCACCAGCAGCAGAAATGATGGTGCAGCTAGAGTATCATACAGGATGTAACTCAGTGCAGTACAGGATAATAAGACTGTCATGTAAGTACACATGATGCACCCACAGCAGAATCAGTGAGTGCAGCTCGGAGTATAAACAGGATGTAACCTCAGGATTCCAGTACAGGACTAAGTAAGGTCAGGTATGACACAGTGACTGCCAGCAGCAGAATATTGAGTGCAGCTCTGGAGTATACTACAGGATTGTAACTCGGATCAAGGAAGGTAAGTAATGTCAATGTATGTACACAGGACTGACGCAGCAGAATCAGTGAGTGCGCTCTCTGGAGGATAATACAGGATGTAACTCAAGGATAGTACAGGGTAAGTAATGTCATGTAGTACAACCAGGTGCTGCACCAGCAGCAGAAAGTGACTGCAGCTGCGCTCTGGAAGTATCTACGGATGTACTAGGATTCCAGTACCAGGAAAGTATGTCATGTATGTACACAGTGAGGACCACAGCAGAAAGTGGAGTTGAGCTCTGGAGATATACAGGGATGTAACGCAGGCATCAGTACAGGCATAAGTAATGTCATGTATGTAGACACAGTGCCTGCACCAGCGGCAGAAAAGTTGAGTGCCGCTCTGGGAGTATAATGACCGGATGTAATCAGGTCCAGGACAGGATAAGAATTGTCATGTATTTACACCAGTGACTGCACCAGCAGCAGAATAGTGAGCCAGCTTGGAGTATAATAGCAGGATGACTCCGAAGAAGGGATCAGTCCAGGATAGTAATGTCATGATGGACACCAGTGACAGCCAGCAGCAGTAATAGTGAGTGAGCTTGGAGTATAATACAGGAGTAACTCAGGATAGTACAGGATAAGTATGTCATGATTTACACAGTGACTGCACCAGCAGCCGAATAGTGAGTGCCAGTCTTGGAGTATAATAAGGGATGTAATCCGGATCAGTACAGGATATAATGTCATGTATGTGTAACAGTGACTGCACCAGCAGCCAAAGCTAGGAGTGCAGCTCTGGAGTATACAACAGGATGTAAATCAGCGATCAGTACAGGATATCATAAGTAGTCTGTATGTTACACAGTGACAACACCAGCAGCAGATAGTGAGTGCAGCTCTGGGGATAATACAGGAGTGTAACTCAGAGACGATACAGGATAATGTAATGTCATGTATGTCCACAGTGACGCACCAGCAGGCAAGAAATAGTGAGGCAGCATCGGCGTATAATAACAGGGATGTAACTCAGGATCAGTTACAGGATAGTAATGTCATGTATGGACACAGTGACTGCACCAGAAGCAGATATAGGAGTGCAGCTCTGGAGTATAACTACAGCTGTTGTAACCCTCAAGGATCAGTACAGGATAGTAATGTCTTGTATTGTACACAGTGACTGCCACAGCACAGACTAGTGAGTGCCGCTCTGGGGTATAATACAGGATGTAATCAGGGCCGTACAGGATAAGTAATGTCATGTATGTACACAGTGACTGCACCAGCAGCAGAATAGTGAGTGCAGCTCTGGAGTATAATACAGGATGTAACTCAGGATCAGTACAGGATAAGTAATGTCATGTATGTACACAGTGACTGCACCAGCAGCAGAATAGTGAGTGCAGCTCTGGAGTATAATACAGGATGTAACTCAGGATCAGTACAGGATAAGTAATGTCATGTATGTACACAGTGACTCCAGCAGAATAGTGAGTGCAGCTCTGGAGTATAATGATGATCTTGAGCTGCCAGTCTACAGGTTTCTTCAAAATCTATAACCTCTTTTTTCTAAATTCAATTCCATTCCAGGTTGTTTCTGGTTAAATGCTTGAAAATTGGTTGAAACTACAGTATTTAATATTTTAGTAAATAGTCAATCTTGTGCTCTTGGTCTTTATTCTTTCCTAATTAGAAGTGAAATCCTGCCAGCTAATTAATGATTATCGTGCGTCCTCCGCGGTTTCTTGCTCTTACCCTTATGAGGTAAAGGTCCCTTTTCCTGATGGAGGTTTCCTATGTGGAGATTTCCATGACAGATTCCCGGGAATCCTCAGTCGGACAGAGGGAATGTCAGATTAAAGATGGAGGGATTCCCTAGTCTGACACGCAGAATGCGATGCAAAGGTCAGAGTCATCAATGGCAGAAAGATTCACATCCTCCTGCAGCAGTTACACCTTCTGTTCCACTTCAAGAAAACGGAATCCAGGAAGAAAGTCGCCAGACGAAAGCGATGGACACAATGATGTAATCCAGGAGCAACAACCTCCAGATAGAATTGTATCAGTCTTTGATCTCATGGTCGGAGCCTCTTAAAGGGGAGTTTTTACCATCTCCACCTAATTCCTCTCTTTGCGTCGATTTAAAGCCCCCGTTCCACTGATTCTGGCACAATTGGAATTTTTTTCTATACCTTTCAGCATTCCCATGTAATCAGTAGAATTAGTTTTGTGATCTAATATGCAAATTACCCCGCATACTGCCTAGCACCTCCCACTCGACAGTAGGCAATCTAATTGACATATTTGGGCCAAAATCTAAGTGTAATTTGCTTGTGAATGGTAGGAGTTAGAGCAAAAATTCCAACTGTAATGGAAACGGTGGAGAAACGACTATGGAAGAATGAAAAGAGCTGAAGTTGGTGAAAAGTCCCCTTTAACAATAGCAGAGGCACATGGTACACCCGAAAATGAAGGGTCCTTGATGTTGTCGCCATGAAATTCTTATTCAAGGACTACCACAACATCACCATCTTCTATGACCGTCCAGGAGGGGATGTTGATGCAGATCTCAGGCTTTGGACCGGTCGCTTGTTCTTGTGTGATCAAATCTAAGCCCAGACACATGATCTCATTGTAAAATACAGACAATCTCCTACTTCCACAGTGGGGAACAAATCTCAAATGCCACCCATGCACCCCTCCAATGCTGCAATTAGGATGTCATTGGATTTTTATGGTGGCAGGATATTTAGTTCCCCTGTTAAGCCCTCCTCGAGTCGGGAAGTAAGAGTTCTCCTTACGTGGACTTTGCCAATTAAGGCCACCTTGTAGGCGTGTAGAGACTTATAGCCATTGATGCTCCACTAGAAGATTCTGAGATAATATGCAAATACGTTTTCCTAGATGGTATAAGGAAAATCACGCCTCGTTTAGCCACCTCATAAGGCAGCTCCCTTGACATCAAGCGTGACCCTCAGAAAGTCTAATGACATGATCTGGGATTAAAGCCAAACCAATATATCTATTCCAGAAGGAACAGATTCCCATCTGTAGACAGCGCTGTTTTGACCTGGTTGAGTCTCTTCAGTACAGCGTAGGCAACTGGTTTGGCTGAGTGAGAGGCTTCTGATTAGGTTCCAAAGTGTTCTCCAAGCTGGACCTTCGCGGGGCCTACAACCTTGTCCGGATTCGCAAACGAGACAAATGGAAGGCGACGTTTAACACCCCTGAAGGACATTTTGAATATTTAGTTATGCCATTCGGACTCTGTAATGCTCCTGCTGTCTTTCAGGAGTTTGTGAATGACATTTTCAGGGACCTTCTGTATATGTGTGTCGTGGTTTACCTGGAGGATATCTTGGTCTATTCTTCAGACCTCGAGACCCATCAGTTACACGTACGGCAAGTTCTTGGCCGGCTACGGCTAATCATCTCTACGTTAAGCTTGAAAAATGTCAGTTTCAGCAGCGGAGCCTCCCTTTCCTCGGCTACATAATCTCCGACAGAGGCCTCCAGATGGATCCTGCTAAACTGTCAGCAGTTCTTCAGTGGCCATGCCCAGAAGGTCTACAAGCCATGCAGAAGTTCCTGGGTTTTGCGAATTATTATCGACAGCTTATGACGGACCGGTTTTCCAAGATGTCCCATTTTGTTCCCCTTTTAGGTCTTCCGTCTGCTCCACGGCTTGCCAGTTTGTTCTTCCAGCATATTTTCCGGCTGCATGGCCTTCCGCTGCACATGGTGTCCGACCGTGGGGTCCAGTTTGTGTCCAAGTTCTGGCGTTCCTTGTGTAACCAGCTGCAAGTTAATCTGGACTTTTGGATGTCCCTTCTGTAGAGGATCTGCTGCAGGACCTCAAATCTATCTGTGACGAGACCCACCAGTCTCTTCTCCGAGCCACTGATCGCACCAAGACCCAGGCTGATAAGAAGCGTAGGACTCCTCCTGTCTTCTCTCCTGACGACAAGGTGTGGTTATCCTCCAGATATGTACGACTGAAGGTACCTAGCTACAAACTTGGTCTCCGCTTCCTTGGTCCTTTTGAGGTTATTCAGTGCATCACTCCAGTGGCTTACAAACTCTGCCTTCCTCCATCTATGCGCATCCCGAACTACTTCCATGTCTCCCTCCTGAAGCCTGTCATCTTAATCCACTTCTCTCAACAATCTCCTCCTCCTGCTCCTGCGGCTGACTCTACTGAGATCTACGAAGTCAAGGAGGTGTTGGACATGAAGACCGTGAGGAATAAGCAGTTCTTCCTAGTTGACTGGAAGGGGTTTGGGCCTGATGAGAGATCCCGGGAGCCTGAGGAGAACATCCTGGACCGAAGTCTCCTCCAAAGATTTATTCAGACCAAGAAGAGGGGGAAGCCAAAGGTGGTAGGGGTACTGTTACGGGTGTTCCTGCTATCCATGCTTCGGATCGCAGGCACACCTGTGCTCCTTTCCGTGGCAGTGCTGCCCCGTCCCCTGACACGCACACTCTCCTCTCCACGTTACTGCACCCACTCTGGAAAGGCTGCGTGCGCGCCGGCACTCGAAGATTTAAAGGGCCAGCGCACCACTGATTGGCGCTGGCACTTACGGTTTTCCCATGAAGAACGGCGGCTCCCATCACGGATCTTTGAGCTATCTAGCGATTAGAGAAAACTTCCTCTGTGAATTTTTATAAAGTTTTCTAAAATAATAAAGTATATTAATAAATACTAATAAGTATTAGAATGTAATTTGATTAAAATGTAATTTACAACTTTGTGTTTAATTTGCTTATTCAGCCAATCGGCAGCGGCTTATTGTGTCCCATGTGGATGTACGCTCTGTATCTCTCTCTCCAAATTCTGTAATCAAAAAGAAAAATTACATTAAAAAATCCTCCATTTCTATACAATTAATTATTTACAGGATTAAAACATTCCACAAAATAGATATTTCCCAATCCACAACAAAAAAAAAATGTATCTTATCCCACAACAAAACAAGTCCTAATAATTCTCTTTCAATGTTCCTCCTTACTTACACTTACCTACAAAATAACTTTAGTTTGTGTTTTATACTGTAAGCAAAACTGCTTTAATGTTTTAATTAAGGAAAAAAACTCATCCCCATCCAATTATTTTTACCCTTAAAGTTAAGGTATTCAACTCTGACCACAAGAAAACAAGTCCTCATATTCCTATGTCAGATGAAAAGTCTTGTGAAAGTTGAAGATAAAAAAATAAATATCTGTCCTGAAAGCCCAGACAGGCTGTGTCTTCAATGCCTCACATTACAGTTGATTTGTATTGCTCAGACTATGACATCCCTTTTGCTTAGCCCATATAAAGGTTAAAAAAAAAACCCAGAATAACAAGGCTACAAAGGAGGCACAAAAAACCTGAATAAGAAACAACCAAAAAGCCATAAGTACCCCAAAATAGTGGAAATGAAAAGTACAACCTATACCACAAAAAACAAGTCCTCCCACAACCCATTTGATGGGAAAATAAAGAATCATGACCATGTATAAACCTTCTATAAAATAGGTAAAACCTCTTTAAAAAAAAAAATTCAGAATTTGATGATAGCTTGACGTTTGCATCTGAACAGTCAGTGATATCGGTCAGGAAATGTTTTTCCCACCCAAATAATTACCAATTTTATTATGTGTTTATATATGCCTTTAAATACTACAGTCTGTACTATAAAAAACAAGCCCTGATATGAGAATGTTCAATGAGACCCAATAAAATTGATATGTTTTGAGCACCAGCACAAGCTAAGTTGGTCGTTTTTTGGAGATCTGTAGTCTGTTCTCGTTGGCGGTGGGATCCCGGTTCTCCCCGGATAAGACCTGTTCATGCTCACGGCTGTGGACATACACCCTGCACGTGAGTCCTGTACTGAGTATTCGAGATTCTTCCCCCGACCTGGTGCGGAGCAGGTGACCTCTTTACCGTGCCGATGGGAAGAAGCCACCAGATCCGGAGCTCAGGACTCATTCCTCGTCCGCGGTGACTGAATGTGGCTTCTCCACAGAGGGATGACTTTAAAAGGTAATCTGTCCCTTTCCCCTGGGGGGTTGTGTTGTCTGGGGTCGTCCCATACATTCCAGGAGCGCGGCATCACTTCTCAGCAGCTTCGTATGTACACAGTGACTGCACCAGCAGAATAGTGAGTGCAGCTCTGGGGTATAATACAGGATGTAACTCAGGATCAGTACAGGATAAGTAATGTCATGTATGTACACAGTGACTGCACCAGCAGCAGAATAGTGAGTGCAGCTCTGGGGTATAATACAGGATGTAACTCAGGATCAGTACAGGATAAGTAATGTGTACACAGTATTGGTGTCGGTAGATGTTGCAGGATCAGGCTGTGATGTCGGTGAATCTTTGGATGAGTTAGTGGCCTCCTGGTGCACATGGAGTGCGGTGTCTCCACTGACTGATCTCTGCTCTCCTCCTCCTCCACCTCCTCCTCCCCATTCTCCTGTAGATGGAGGTGGACACCAAGCGATCAGCTCCATCTCCCCTCTCACAGCACCACAGCATTCTGTACCTGCAGTTCCATTTCCCCTCACAGCACCACAACATTCTGTACCTGCAGCTCCTTTTCCCCTTTCACAGCACCACAGCATTCTGTACCTGCAGCTCCATTTCACCTCTCACAGCACCACAACATTCTGTACCTGCAGCTCCTTCTCCCCTCACAGCACCACAACATTCTGTACCTGCAGCTCCATCTCCCCTCTCACAGCACCACAGCATTCTGTACCTGCAGCTCCATCTCCCCTCTCACAGCACCACAACATTCTGTACCTGCAGCTCCTTCTCCCCTCTCACAGTACCACAACATTCTGTACCTGCAGCTCCTTCTCCCCTCTCACAGTGGGGAGGGAGCTGCAAGTACTGAATGCTATGGTACTATCACAGCATTCAGTCCCTGCAGCTCCCTCCCCACTATGACAACATTCAGTCCCTGCAGCTCCCTCAGCATCAGCCCTTCCCGTCTGACAGAACTCAAGGCCCCTGAGACCGAGAGCCGCCCCTGGCACAATGTGGGTCAGTTTTCATATCATCATCCCTAATCATAAAATCCCTTTAAGTCTTTACCCTCTGACCACTACCTTGCAGGGGCTGGCTCGCCACCGGGGGTCGTGACAAGATGGTGAAAGTGTGGGACATGAACACCAACCGCGCCAAGGAGATCTACTGCGTGCAGACCATCGCCTCTGTGGCCCGGGTGAAGTGGCGACCTGAAAGGAAGTACCACCTGGCCACGTGCTCCATGATGGTGGACCACAACATCTATGTCTGGGACGTCCGCCGCCCTTACATACCCTTCGCCACTTTCGAGGAGCACAAGGACGTGACGACGGGCATCATATGGCGCCACTCGCATGACCCGTACTTCATGCTCTCGGGATCTAAGGACAGCACCTTGTACCAGCACATCTTCAGGGACGCTCGCCGGCCCATAGACCGCGCCAATCCTGAGGGGCTCTGCTACGGGCTCCTTGGTGACCTGGCTTTTGCTGCTAAGGAGAGTCTGATCTCTTCATCATCCTCCTCATCCCATGACTCCAATAGGAAGCCGTACGACAGGCGGCACCCCATCTTCTTCCTGAGGAAGCAGGACCCCACCGAGCAGTTTGAGAACATCTCCAGTAGTCTCATGGTGTTCGAGGCCGGGGGAGAGGACATGGGATGGTTCGTGGCTACGGCGGAGAGGTACGCCCTGGCTGGGAAACCGCTGGCGGAACTGTGCGACCACAATGCCAAGGTGGCACGAGAGCTGAACAGATGGCAGGTGAGATGCACCCCATAAGGACTTCTTCTTGGGGGGTTGTCCCCCATTCCCCTCCCCTTCAGAGTGTAACCTCTCCCACTACCTCCCTCCAGGTGGCGCAGACCTGGACCATGCTGAGGATCATCTACAGCTGCCCGGGCACGGTGCCACCGGCCAACCTCAACCACAGCCTGGGAAAGAGCGGGAACTCCCTGCCCAGGTGAGACGTCGCCCCCTCTACCTGGTGTGTTAGCCGTATCTCCAGACTCCCCCATTACTATAACCTTCTCTGTGCAGCTTTAACATGAAGGACATGCCCCCCGGGATGGGCAGCGAGGCTCGGCTGGAGCACAACAAGGGGGACAGCCGGGCGGACAGCATCATGATGGACTCCACCGCCATTAACAATGATGGTAAGTGACTGATCCAGCTCCGTGCCCAGTGTATTGCTGCACTACTGACCCATCTACTGCCCCCACAGAGAACGAGGAGACAGAAGGCAGCGACGTCCCTGCTGACTACCTCCTGGGGGACGTGGAGGGGGACGAGGACGAGCTCTACCTGGTGGATCACGACCATCCACACCGTGAGTATTATAACATAACCATTACTATACATCCATTATAGAATAGTGAGTGCAGCTCTGGAGTATAATACAGGATGTAACTCAGGATCAGTACAGGATAAGTAATGTCATGTATGTACACAGTGACTGCACCAGCAGCAGAATAGTGAGTGCAGCTCTGGGGTATAATACAGGATGTAACTCAGGATCAGTACAGGATAAGTAATGTCATGTATGTACACAGTGACTGCACCAGCAGCAGAATAGTGAGTGCAGCTCTGGGTATAATACAGGATGTAACTCAGGATCAGTACAGGATAAGTAATGTCATGTATGTACAGTGACTGCACCAGCAGCAGAATAGTGAGTGCAGCTCTGGGTATAATGCCGGATGCTCTTGTTACAGCGGAGGAGCAGGAGTATGTC
>WNYA01000801.1:0-65130 GCA_019512145.1 Engystomops pustulosus | reverse complement strand
AACCAATTTATCACTTTCAATCTCTGAATTGCAATAAGTGGCGCTGCTACAGAGAGGGAAATATGAAGGAGACTGCTCGTCCGTAATGTCCTCTGCACTAATAGTACGCGCCACCGCCTGAATATTAAGTAACCACACCGGCAGATTCTACCCAGAGGTGTTATACACAGATCTGCTTATATACAGGTCCTCACCCCTGAGCACCAGTCATACTCCGTATATAAAACTCACCTTTTCAGGATACATTACGTATTATTATTCTCCAGAGCTGCACTCACTATTCTGCTGCTGGTGCAGTCACTGTGTACATACATGACATTACTTATCCTGTACTGATCCTGAGTTACATCCTGTATTATACCCCAGAGCTGCACTCACTATTCTGCTGCTGGTGCAGTCACTGTGTACATACACGACATTACTTATCCTGTACTGATCCTGAGTTACATCCTGTATTATACTCCAGCTCCAGAGCTGCACTCACTATTCTGCTGCTGGTGCAGTCACTGTGTACATACATGACATTACTTATCCTGTACTGATCCTGAGTTACATCCTGTATTATACCCCAGAGCTGCACTCGCTATTCTGCTGCTGGTGCAGTCCCTATGTACATACATGTATGGTCGGGCCGGGCAGTGGAGTCTGATTGGCTATTAGAAAGTTACACTTGGATAAGTCTCCCTCTCCCCCGGGTTGTTACATGAGCCTCCATTTATTTCAGCAGTGTGTTACAAACGATGTGTCTGGTGGTGGAGATGCTGCGGGCCGCGATAAGATCACAACACACGGGAAGCTGTTCATCTTTCCAGGAAGGCGACAGCGGCCGGCCGGAGCGGTGGGGGGGGTGCACTGTATATATATACAGGAGAAGTAGTACTGTGCACTGTATATATATGTATACAGGAGAAGTAGTACTGTGCACTGTATATATACAGGAGAAGTAGTACTGTGCACTGTATATATATATATACAGGAGAAGTAGTACTGTGCACTGTATATATACAGGAGAAGTAGTACTGTGCACTGTAGTGATGTTACTGATGCTAGCTGGTTGCGCCCCCTGGCTTCCTTGTGGTCGCTGGTGGTGATATAACTCTAGGCTCTGGTGTACAGTTTGGGTCAGGTGACCTTCAACCCCAGGAAGTGTTGTGTCCTGGAAGCTCTTCCTACCCTCAAGGGGGTAAAAAGCTGTGGAGGCTGTTGATGGCCCGGCACGTGCCTGCAGATAGTATAGACAGGAAAGCTGGGTGACCGGACATGGCCATCAGCAGACGGTGTGGATCCTGATGAGTGATGTGACCTCAGCTCCCTGTACACAGGGGTCACTCTACTTCTAGGCTCCGCAATGACACCTAACAGGAGTGGATGTACAGGACTCTGGAAAGCTGGGTGACACTGACACCTGTGATATAAGTCATATGAGATGCACCTGCTGTTACCGGCGCTAGGACCCTGTGGCTCCTGGGTCTCATGATGGAGAGAAGTGCTGCACTTAACCCCCAATTGCCTGCAGGCGGGGCGCCCATTGGTGGTGGAGTGTAATACCTGCGCCCCCCTCCCCCGCCGGCACAATCAGCCCTTTGTGAGGGGCAGCAGGATTAGGGATTGTGTTTTCTCTTATTGTGCCGCTGATTAATCCTGACCTGGTGTCGCTTTCCTCCGCAGATCGGGAGGGTAGTGGGGGGCTGCGGGGGGCCGGACTCCCAAATCCTCGTCCCTGCCAAACTCTTTTCACGCCTCATTTGCCACGTAAGCAATTACATCTTACCCCGGAGTACACGGCCTCCTCCAGGTCCACAAAGAAGAGCAAAGGCTGGTGACAGGGGGCTACAGCCAACACATACAGGGGCACAACAGGTGCAAGAATATCTGACAACCCCCTGAGGAAGCCCCCGACACCTCATGTACCCTCTAAATGTGTATACAACACACAGCAAATATGGATAAACCCTTATACTGCATTGTGATATAGGATAGAATAGTGAGTGCAGCTCTGGAGTATAATACAGGATGTAACTCAGGATCAGTACAGGATAAGTAATGTCATGTATGTACACAGTGACTGCACCAGCAGCAGAATAGTGAGTGCAGCTCTGGGGTATAATACAGGATGTATAAAAAGCCCCTAGCGGCCTCCCTTTCCTGATAAAAAGCCCCTAGCTGCCTTCCCTATACAAATAATAACCTTATATACTTACCCTCCGGTGATGTCTTATTCCGCGTACCTTCACTCCTAATGGCGGCTCGGCTCCTCCAGGTTGGACCACGCGCCTCTGGTCACGTGACTTACGCGACCTGACGTCAGGTTGTGTCAGTCACGTGACATGGGCCACGCGATGCAGGAGCTACAGAAGGTGGGCGGATCGCCGACGCGGGACTTGTACAGGCCCCAGGCCGAAACATGGGGGCGCGGAGGCACAGCTACACAGGGGCACCCAGGGCCGGCTCCAGGTTTCAGTGGGCCCTTGGGCGACAAAGCCTCAGTGGGCCCCTTTGCAGTAAACTGGCGTAGCGGCATGGATTCATTTTATAAAGCCTCTTCACCCTCATAAATTAATTATATGCAGCCCCCCATGAATTAATTATATACAGCCCAGGCCCCTCTCACCACCCATAGTTTAATTCTATGCAGCCCCCCATGAATTAATTATATACAGCCCAGGCCCCTCTCACCACCCATAGTTTAATTATATGCAGCCTCCCCATGAATTAATTATATACAGCCCAGGCCCCTCTCACCACCCATAGTTTAATTATATGCAGCCCCACATGGATTATATGCATCCCCATCATCGCCCATTATATGCAGCCCCCTTCTTTTCTCCCAAACATTACATGCAGCCCCCTGCATGCACCCCCCATTCATTATATACAGTCCTCTCTTCATCCCCCATTCATTATATACAGCCCCCTCCTCATGCCCCCTATTCATTATATACAGTCCCCTCCTCATAGCCCCAACCCCATTCATTATATGTGGCCCGCTCCTCACGCCCCCCCGTTCATTATATGTGGCCTCCTCCTCAAACACCTCCCCCTGTTCATTATATGTGGCTCCCTCTTCACGCCCCCCATTCATTATATACAGCTCCTTCTCATCCCCATGGACTAGTAACATTTAACATTTAAAATAAAAGAATAGTACTCACCTAAGTCTTCTACTCAGATCCGGAGCTTCCAATTCGTCGTCTTCCTCCTCCTGCCAGCAGACGCACAACGCTTCACACGCAGCATCCTGCAGCATACTGCGCACACTTTACGGCGCTAGCACCCGGCACAGCCAGGCTGCTGGGGATGGGGGTTACACCACGCAGCGTCCTTCGGGCCGGCTGCAGGGGAATGAGATCTGGCCACGAGTGGGCCCTCCCAGCAGCACTTGCCCGGGTTTGCCGGGTGCTGGCGCCGGCCCTGGGGGCACCATAGTTCGGGGATCTTTCCCCGCGGCACACTCAACCATGTGTCGCGGCACACAGGTTGAAAATCACTGATCTACAGTACCGCACCTTGCATCAGTGAGGTATACTGCACGTAGTGGGACTTGCTTCACTATTGATAAATCCGGGCCAAGGGGTGGTGGGCGCAGCAGTACTGCATCTCTGCCCCATCCTCGCTGTGCATGGTCCACACGTGTGGCTGGCCTATGGGGGAAGCTTGCGTCCGTATATATGTCCCCCTATGGTCATGTGAATGCAGCCTCCATCTGCCCTAACTACTCCATATAACGAGGCCCAAAAAGCAAAAACACTAATAATGCAAAAAATATATTTATTTTTAATGTACATTTCAAAAGTAGATTTTTTTTTCAATGCAAATCACAACAATATGGATACAACACATAAAAATATGACTTGGTCTGTACCCGGTAGGTGATTGCCTCCTCTCACTATATTGGACACATCAGTTTTTGGTGCACCAAATGTTTTTAACCAAAGATTGTAATTATGTAACTTGACTGGTTTACTATTATAAAGTCACGAAAATGACATAAATGTCAGTGCCCCCTCTGAGCAGTCGGATGTAATGCTTCATTTCTCCTATGGGAGCGCTGCATGGAAATTCAACACTTCAATGTAATGTTCAACCAATCACATCACCAGCAATCACATCAACTTCTGTGGTAAAATGAAAGCTGCACTGTGATTGGTTTCTATGGGCAGATTCCTCTGCATATACAGTAGAGTATCCATGATGAAAACTGTGTTTTCCTGTAGCAACCAATCATGGCTCAGATTTGATTTAAAAAACCGCTGTGGTAAAATGAAAGCTGCGCTGTGATTTGCTCCTACAAACACAGTAGAAGAACACAGTTTTTCTTTCCATTTTGATTACTGTAAGTAGTCAAAGTAGAGAAACCCTTTAAGTATTGTCTATATAAAATATAGATAAATACAAAATCTCCATAGGCAGCCATTTTGTGGGCTGTAGGGTATCCATGATCAAAACTTTCCTTTAACCAACAGCAACCATTCACAGCTCAGCTTTCATTTCATAAACTACTCTGGGAAAATGAAAGCTGCCCTGTGATTGGTTTCTACGGGCAGCTTCCTCTGCATATACAGTAGAGTATCCATGATGAATACTGTGTTTTCCTTTAGCAACCAATCACAGCTCAGCTTTCATTTCATAAACTACTGTGGTAAAATGTAAGCTGTGCTGTGATTGGTAGCTGTGGGAAGCTCAGTTTCTTCTTTCAGTTTTCATCAAGTATTAAAAAAATAGAGAATCCCTTTAATATAATATAAATACAAAGCCGTTCACCTTCCTGTCGGCAGCTATTTTGTAGGGCCGGAGATGCACAGGTACAATGGCCTTCGTAGTTATATATCAAAATGGCCGCTTCTTACTCGACTGAAAGTCCTGAGGTGTTTTTTTGTATTTTGTGGCCGCCATGTCTGATGATTTTCTCCAGGACATTGCACTGATTGAAATAAAAACCTGCAATCACCAATAACGGCACAATGTGAATCCACTCCAGGGAAATTGCCTCTCCAGCCGGCAGCCGTCTCCTCAGGCCGTGTTAATGTCAGGGCCATTTTCTACTTGTTTTACAAATGAATGTTCTTTTTTTCGGCGGCTCCCGAAATCAATCTCATTTCCTAAATAGACCAATCAAGGGGGTTGGGGGGGGGGGGGGGGAGAGAAGGGGCGCCATCCCACAATCACTGCCGCCACATATTAAAATGGCTGACAGCTTCCCTGAGCGCTGCCTGCAGGAGGGGGAAACGATATTTATACCAGAGATCGAGGACACAGGAGACAATGGCCCCAGCACTCAGGTCTCCTGAGGAGGAGGGAAAGGGTGCAGGATTTTTGAGAAATTTGATCCCATAACAATTTCCTATTGTCACAACTGAGAAACCTTTTCCATATAAAATATAACAGGAGCCATTCTGAGTGACATCCACAGTGCCCCCATAATAACAGACACAGTGCCCCCATAACAGACACTGTACCCCTATAATAACAGACATAGTGCCCCCATAATAACAGATACAGTTCCCCCATAACAGTGACATCCACAGTGCCCCCATAATAACAGACACAGTGCCCCCATAAGTGGCATACACAGTGCCCCCATAACAGTGGCATCCACAGTGCCCCTATAATAACAGACACAGTGCCCCCATAACAGTGACAATCACAGTGCCCCCATAACAGTGACACCCACAGTGCCCCCATAACAGTGCAGAACAAGACTATAAATAACAAAGTCTATAGTAATGACCCTATATACAGTGAGTAGCACAGAGCAGTATACACAGTGCGGGGGTTATACCCATAAAGTGGTGAGTGACAGACCGGACCACCACACTCCCAAACCCTGGACACCTTCTCTGCCCTTCGTGCCATTGTGCAATCAGCTGGGGACCCTACACCCCCTGAGGAAGAGGTAGATGTATAATGTCTCATAGTGGATATAATCCAAAAAATATAATTTTTTGGCGGTATAATTGAAAAATTTTAAACAGTCCAGCAATTGGAGGAGCAGTCACATGATGTTACACATCCTGGAGTGGAGTCTGGATCTCCTTGGCTTTTCAACATGTTCTGGTATGGGTACATGAAGACAATTTGAGGACGCATCCACATTCCTGAAAATAGAGATTACAGATAGTGAGTGCAGCTCTGGGGTATAATAGAGGATGTCACTCAGGATCAGTACAGGATAAGTAATGTCATGTATGTACACAGTGACTGCACCAGCGGCAGAATAGTGAGTGCAGCTCTGGAGTATAATACAGGATGTAACTCAGGATCAGTACAGGATAAGTAATGTCATGTATGTACACAGTGACTGCACCAGCAGCAGAATAGTGAGTGCAGCTCTGGGGTATAATACAGGATGTAACTCAGGATCAGTACAGGATAAGTAATGATGCCTGGTATACACAGTGACTGCACACAGCGAATAGTGAGTGCAGCTCTGGGTATAAACAGGATTAACTCAGGATCAGTACAGGATAGTAATGTCTGTATGTACACATGACTGCACCAGCAGCAAATAGTGATTGTGCAGCTCTGGGTATAATACAGGATGTAACTAGGATCATACAGGATAAGTAATGTATGTATGTTATACACAGTGACTGCACCAGCAGCAGAATAGTGAGTGCAGCTCTGGGGTATAATACAGGATGTAACTCAGGATCAGTACGGGATAAGTAATGTCATGTATGTACACAGTGACTGCACCAGCAGCAGAATAGTGAGTGCAGCTCTGGGGTATAATACAGGATGTAACTCAGGATCAGTACGGGATAAGTAATGTCATTATGGTGGGTTACCACAGTACTGCCCAGCAGAATAGTAGTGCAGCTCTGGGGTATAATACAGGATGTGTACCGGATCAGTACAGGATAAGTAATGTATGTATGTACACAGTGACTGCACCAGCAGAATAGTGGTGCAGCTCTGGAGTAATAATACAGGATGTACCTCAGGATCAGTACAGGATAAGTAATGTCATGTATGTACACAGTGACTGCACCAGCAGCAGAATAGTGAGTGCAGCTCTGGAGTATAATACAGGATGAACTCAGGATCAGTACAGGATAGTAATGCATGTATGAACAGAGTGACGCACCAGCAGCAGAATAGTGAGTGCAGCTCTGGGGTATAATACACAGGCTGTAACGTCAGGATCCGTACAGGATAAGTAATGTCATGTATGTACACAGTGACTGCACCAGCAGCAGAATAGTGAGTGCAGCTCTGGAGTTGAGAATTTCTTGTATATGTAAATGAGTAAACATGGTAAACATTTTGCATTTACTTTGATGGACACACATTGATTTAAAATTGCAAGAAATATGTCTTATTTTGGGATGAATTAAGGACATGGGTATACAGAAACCCTTTAAAGGTACCAGCAGCACCGATGAGATTCTCCACATCTCCACCCAATCACATAGCGGAGTCTTGGGTCCCTTTAACCCCTGCCTGTCCTGGGTGCACTCTCCTTCTCATTACTATGTCTATATATTTTGGATACTTTCTTTCGTTTATTCCAAATAGAAAAGTTTCTGTGTTTTTGGCTTGTAGGTCTTATGACGAGATGCTCTGCAGCACATCGCAGCGGCTGTAGACGGATCTCTTGGAACGAGGACGGTATTTGCGTGGAATTAGTCACAACATCTCAGAGGATACAAATCCCAGAGACTTGGACCAGTGGATCATGGAATCCTCGCACCTCCAGCAATGTAGTGTATTATGTGTATACTGGACGTGGGATTAAGGGGATCCTCTGCACAGCAGGGTCGGGGTCACTGATTCAATGACTCTGGAGTTTATAGAGCACGGCTGTACAGTGACCGCTCATACATGATATCTGTGTTGTGATATCTGCCTCCATCATCATCATTTGTAGCCTTGTAGTCCCTCGGGGGCGGGTACCTCCTCCACTGATGTAACACAAGGGGCGGAAGCTGAATTTTACATATACCGAAATTTACTGATGTTCAGCATGATTCACGGCTTCCACTCTAGTTATCATCTTCAAGCCTTGTCCTCTAGTCACATCCAGAGCTGCACTCAGCACTTGACCACGACTGAGAGCAGTATCTTTCTTCTCTACTCACATCCACAGCAAAAATAATTACAAAATATTTACTTTACAGTCGACCATCAGCGAAGTCCTGACACTATATACGGCTCTCGGAGCAAAGAAAACCAGCAAAAAAATTGCTTGCAGATTTGAATGTGACTAGAGAACTAACAAAAATCAGTATCTGACAAATTCTTTAAACTAAAATCTTTTAACCGTGACCTTCATGAAGCCGCGCAGACACATTGTAGCAGAAGAAAATGATTGGGATTCTTTACTCCCACATCAATGTCTGGAATGACACAAAGGGATGAAAAATGTATCTTCACGCCAACACGGCAGCACCCACAAAAAGCCGAGGGACACCCCCGGGATCTCAAAGGAACAAAGGAATTTATCATTAAACGGCCCCTTATCACGGGTCTATGTCCGTCTTTGCAGTTCCGCTGCAGTCAGATTCACTGAAGTGACTTGGGCCCTGGATAAAGCTGCAGCAGCGTCTTTTTGTTCACTTTTATATGTTGAAAAATGGCAAAAAAAGTCTATTTTTTTTTACTTTGGGGCCATTTTCAGTTATAGGGTTAAACGCCGGGAATAACCGTTATTATATTTTGATAGATCCGACATTTTTGGACACGGCGATACCTAACATGTTTATGATTTTTACAAATTTTTTAAATTTTTTTACTATTTTTCAGACCCTCTAGGGTATTCAACCCTAGGTTGTCTGATTGATCCTCCCATATACTGCTATACTTCAGTATGGCAGTTTTTGGAGATTTTACTGATCATGCATTACAAGGTGCTACTGGCTACTTACAAAGACCCGAGGCTGTCATAGCAACAGATCATCTTTCATCAAAGCGCCACCAGGTTTTTACCGCCACAGGCAGGGTTAACACCCGCAATCAGTGCTAGTAATATGCAGCAAACACTCTTCATGTATGGAGGCGGCTCAGCCCTCCGAACAACCCCAGCCGACATGCCGCGCCAATCACTTATAAACCACCAAATGAACCTTTTATGGGCTATTGATTGTTTTCTGCAGAACTGTGTCGGGTAGCATGGTGACTCCCTGGTTAGCACTATAGCCTTGCAGTGCTGGGGTCCTGGTTTCAAATCCCATCCAGGTCAACATCTGCAGTGAGTTTGTATGTTCTCTAATTGTTTCCTCTGGGCCCTCCGGTTTCCTCCAGCACTCCAAAACATACTGGTAGGATGATAAGAGTGTGAGCCCCATGAGCACAGTGACTGATTTTGCAAGCTCTGTGTGGCGCTGTTTAGAGACTAGACTTCTATGACATGGTGGGAGAACGTCAAGGAGATCATCTCCCTTTTATAAAAGGCTGTCAGTGAAGAAGGGTAAGAGTAAGTGCACACAGTATCTCAAGCTGCGGAAAGATTTGGGGTCACTTATTCAATGGGTTGGGATGATAAACATAAAATCAACAGAGATAAAGCAGTATCAGTACTTCACGCTCAGCCCTGGTGGTTGAGCGGAGTTATAGGACCTTAGGGGCCCCTGATCCCTATGAGAATTCTCAGAAACATGTGTCTAAAAAGTTGATCGCAGGTTTCACTGACTCCGAGGCTGCTTTGCAGGAATCTTGGGGGTGATGAGATCCTTCTATTCTGAATTATTTCTGAAAAAAGTTTTAGATAAAAAAAAAATGTCTCAACGGGTAACAAAGGGTCCGGGCACTAGAGATATGGACTTCTCTCCTTTGACTGCAGGAATGATAAGTTACATCTAAAAGAGCCACCAGGTCCAGATGGGATAACAGCAGAATTTTATAAGACATTTAGAGAACTCTTGGACCCGATACTTATTGACTACAATACAAAGTGGGGCTGATTTACTTACCGGGTCCGTTCGCGATCCAGCGGCACGTTCTCTGCGCTGGATTTGGGTCCGGCCGGGATTCATCAAGGCAGTTCCTCTGCGGTCCACCAGGTGGGGCTGCTGCGCTGAAGTTCCCTGAAATGCACTGAAGTTCACGATCCTATCCTGGATGAAGGTGACTGCAAGCTCCGCGACACAATTTCCTTTTTTAAATGCAGCGGTTTTTCCGAATTCGTCGGGTTTTCGTTCGGCCACGCCCCCGATTTCCGTTGCGTGCATGCCTGTACCAATGCGCCACAATCCGATCGTGTGCCCCAAAATCGGAAATATTCGGGTAACAGGTCGGGAAAACGCGAATCGGGCCCTTAGTAAATGACCCCAAATGTGTAAAAAATCCTCTGATGCCTCCATCCATGAGAGTGTCCTCCCTTATCATCATGAATGGAGGTGTTGTTGCTGTCGTTGTGACAAAATCAGTTTCCCCTATGGGGACAATAAAGCATTCTATTCTATTATCCTGCTGTCCAAAGGTGAGTAGCCTATTGACATCAAAAACTGGCAGACAATCGCCATCTTGAATGTTTTAAGGAAGGTTCTGGCAAAAATCTTTTTATCCAGTTTAGTCTGTTTGTCCCCGGCACTGTTGGCAATATCTCACTACAGCACAGTACAGGGCGGAACATCTCTGGAGCACTGAGGTGTGGGAGATATGTTGTAGGTCTGGACCAGGCTAAAGCCTTTGACAGGGTTGATCACGATTATCTATGGGCAACTTTGTCAAAGTACGGTATTCCGGGACAATTTATAGATTGGCTGAGAACTTTGTACAGAGAGATAACTACTATAATACTGCCCCCTATGTACAAGAATATAACTACTATAATACTGCCCCCTATGTACAAGAATATAACTACTATAATACTGCCCCCTATGTACAAGAATATAACTACTATATACTGCCCCCTATTACAGAAATATAACTACTATAATACTGCCCCTATGTACAAGAATATAACTACTATAAACTGCCCCTATGTACAAGAATATAACACTATAATACTGCCCCCTATGTACAAGAAATAACTACTATATACTGCCCCCTATGTACAAGAATTAACTACTATAATACTGCCCTATGTACAGGAATATAACTACTATAATACTGCCCCTAGTACAGGAATATAACTACTATAATACTGCCCCTATGTACAGAATATAACTACTATAATACTGCCCCCTATGTACCAGAATATAACTACTATAATACTGCCCCCTATGTCAAGAATATAACTACTATAATACTGCCCCCTATGTACAGGAATGAACTACTATAATACTGCCTCTATGTACAGGAATATAACTACTATAATACTGCCCCTATGTACAAGAATATAACTAATATAATAATGCCCCCTATGTCCAAGAATATAACTACTATAATACTGCCCCCTATGTACAGGAATATAACACTATAATACTGCCCCCTATGACAGGAATATAACTACTATAATACTGCCCCCTAGTACAGGAATATAACTACTATAATACTGCCTCCTATGTCAAGAATATAACTACTATAATACTGCCCCCTATGTACAGGATATAACTACTATAATACTGCCCCCTATGTACAAGATATAACTACTATAATATGCCCCTATGTACAGGAATATAACTACTATAATACTGCCCCCTATGTACAAGAATATAACTACTATAATACTGCCCCCTATGTACAGGAATATAACTACTATAATACTTCCCCCATGTACAGAATAAACTACTATAATACTGTCCGCTATGTACAAAATATAACTCCTTAATACTGCCCCCTATGTACACGGAATATAACTACTATATACTGCCCCCTATGTACAAGAAATAAACTACATAACACTGCCCCCTATGTACAAGAATATAACTACTATAATACTGCCCCCTATGTACAAGAATATAACTACTATAATACTGTCCCCTATGTACAAGAATATAACTACTATAATACTGCCCCCTATGTACAAGAATAAACTACTATAATACTACCCCATGTACAAGAATAAACTACTATAATACTGCCCCCTATGTACAAGAATATAACTACTATAATACTGCCCTATGTACAGAAACAACTACTATAATAGCCCCTATGTACAAGAATATAACTACTATAATACTGCCCCCTATGTACAAGAATATAACTTCCATAATACACTGGCTTCTCCTTGTTTTTGGCATTTTTACTATTCATGGCTGACATTATAGCGGTGCCTTTTTAGTCCTGCTAATAACTACTATAATACTGCCCCATAGTGAAGACCATATAATACCTAAAGTAACAGAATCTTCTCCTATCTATACAGAATGTAACTTCTATAGCTGTTGACAGTCTTGCTATTTAGTACAGTATGTTTGCTATATGAGTCTTGTCTGAATGATTACATTAATAAATGGGCCTCTAGTAGTGACATGCACGTCTCTGGTTGCTCCTCAAGTGACGCACATATGTAACATGTAGGGATTGCTTTTCTCACCCCCCCCTTTATGTAAGGTATTGCGCGTCGTTTTGTCACAAGTGGCGGGTTAGTTTGGTTATTGGCAGCATGCCCATTTGCTGGCAGGGCCTACAGGTGGGAGGGTGTTTTGTGCTCTTTGTTTATTTAATTTGTTTACTGTCAATTTAGTTTAATAATACAAAAAAAATAATAAAAAAAATCACAAGATGTTATTATAATAATAATATATAAAGCTGTGGCCGACCTCAGTCAAACCCACATAGTTAACGTTATACAAGCTCTGTGTGTTTTATTATACGGCGGAATATTGGTTTAAGGTTAAAGGGGCCTGTGCTCCGGTGGTGTATGGTTTTAATTGTATTTGGGCAGTCATTGTATGTACCAGGAGTAGGCTCAGGCCTTCTAGGTGTATACTCGGGGTATACGTCGGTGACTATGGTCTAGATGTAGGTCAGGGCACTACTATGCTCCCTGGTTATAGAGTCAAAGATAAATCTTAAATTGAATTGTACAATACTCTGCGCCTTCTTGTTATTCTTTAGTCTGACTGGCCGTTACTAACATGAGTGTACGCCGACTTTCGCCACCCGGTCGAATTAAAGGCACAGACACATATTTTTGGGAGAAAAAGTGGGGGGGTGGTCGGCCAACAGACTTTGACTCTAACAATAAAACCGGTGGTCCAATAGGGAACCATAGACCCTAACTAATCACCTAGCATGCCAGGCCCCGCCTCCGCAGGGCAATGTTCTAGTGTTCAGGTGATCTTTGGCTAACTCCAGAGAGGGTCAAAGGATCCGCCCTAGGGCCACTCTCAGAAGGACACGTACCCCTACACTGGCTCCGACCCCCACACAAAGAACACTTTCGATGGCGCCCTGAAAAGAACAAATGTCAAGGAAACATCTCTCAGGTTGAACCACATTATGAAGCAGTGATGCCCAATCGGCCTGTGGCGAATCAACCACTTCGCACACACTGTGACAAATGGAGACATCCGCATGTCAGCAGTCTACATGCCCGTCAATGAATCAGTGGTTCCACGCACATTTCAACATAATCCTGGCGTACACACCTCAGGACCATACCACCACCAAGTCGAAAAGTATTAAGCATTTCCTTCCCCTCATAAACGCTCGATATCGGACTAATTCAAATATCAGTCCGCGGCCAAGGAAGTCGACGCACATCAGTTGTCCCCGCCCCATGACTAACGAGGACAGGTCAGGACCAGGAGACAACTTGCCAATCGTCACCCCTCTGAAGGACTTGCAAGCCATTGTTGGCCCTCAATGGCCCTCCATGAAAAGATCGCTAGTGAGTAAAGGCCTTTAAAATTCAAACCACCGGGACGTACCCGCTGTTCCGGCAAGAGGCCCCAATAAATGTAACGACTGGTTTCCGACCAACCATACCCTTAGGCCAAGGGACTACCTGAATAGAAAAAACAAAAGTTAGGCCAGCAATAAATTAGGGACGAAACATACACGTTTAAAACAACCCTCCCTTACCGAGCCCCCCACACCTCAGTCTGGAATGACGTGGCGCGGGAAAGGAGATCTGGGGGCGCGAAACGGGGGATTGGTGACTACCCGTCCTTCTGGAACTAAATCTTGTGGAACCGGCGCCTCGAGTGGTGCCTTGTCGCAGAAAATCGACGCAGCGTTACAGGCCCCACCTGGATACGTGTGATTTCCAGGGACTGTAGGCCTCGAAAGTCGCTCGGCACAGCTGGATCAGAGCGTGCCCGGCCGATTTGCAGGCTCATCACATTCCCGATTAGATCTCCAGAGCCCAGCACCATTGCTACCAGCACCCAGCCTAAACCAAACTGTTTTTGAAGGCGCATGGAACTGTGCAGCCGCGGAGGAGGGATCGGGACTTTCGATACGACCGTCCTCCCAGCCACCGTCGGCAGCTTCCTTCCTCACCGCAGCCTGCAAGAGCGTTCACGCTGGCCACACCCGCAGGCACTTTTCCTCCCTCGCCAGGCTTCGATAGGGCCACTATCAGCAGTGGGGTAGGCACATACTTGCAGGCCAAGGATCGTTCTTTTTATCCGACACGGAGCCATCTGATTAAGAGGCACAGGAGGCTCCGACTCCGTGGAATAAATCCCCGGAACCTGCACCCCCGTTACAGCTAGTGGAGAGACGCGACGTACTAATGTCCTTTACACCACCAAAATGTGGACCCACGCTTCCCTTTCACAATACCAAACAACACCAAAATACACACTTTGGGATGGTTAAAAAAACTGGGGGGTCGGCCCACCAGCTTTATTATTTTACAATAACCAAATAAGTGACCGTGTGGGGCGAACCCTGACCAATACCCTAATTTCACCTTGCATGCATGGCCCCGCCACCCGCGGGGATTGTCCTAGTTGGTATCCGTCAGGATTTAAAACTTTTAATCTACCAGCCCCAAAGCGGGTTAAAGATTCCCCACAGGCCAACAGCCCTAGAATTCAATTCAATAAGCAAATACAGCAAAACATAAAATATAACAAGCGTAATAATATACAATAGTAACAAGGAAGGTGGGTCGCGGCATCTCTGTAGACGCGGAGCAGTCGTGCTGGGCTAGTCACGCTCAAGTTAAAAGTATCCGCCCGCATGACCCCCCGTGGCCAGCGACACTCACTGGCACACCAATGGGGCTTAAAACAGAGAGGAGGAAAGGGGATAGGGGAGAACAGAGGGACGTGCGCCCCTTACAGGCAAAAGAGCCGACACGTCCTGCAGCCCCTACCCAGCTTTACATTGCCGTGCGGGACTAGCAAGTGCTGGCACCAAATGCTTCCGCTGGGTGGAGGGAGTGCCTGGGGCGAGCAGGCCGGTGTGAATATTAAAGCTATAGAGCACGACCAGTCCCTGCAACCCCCCGGCTTAAACAGCACGACGGTTGGGCCAAAAGCCCATTGTACTTCCACGCTAACATTTGTTACAAATCCTCAGAAAAGTTGCTATATGGTTTGCACCGGGGATGGCGGACTCGGAGAGAATCAGCAGAACGTGTCTCCCAGGTGACAACGGTGCAGGAGATGATCTGGAGGCTCCAGGCACGATCCGATCTGACACTTGATGACCGTTTATGGTTCATATCTGTAACTTTATCTTATTTATGGGCTCGTCTCTTGTATACGGCTCGGATTGGTTTACTCCTGCTGCTCGAGCCGCCGTTTATAGACCAACTCTGTGCGGAAAGTTCCCATCCGGGGACACACCCAGGAGCCTCACTTAAGTCAACCTATGCCCTGATTAGTAACATGTGCAGCAGATGACAAACCAGGATGATGAGTCCTCCCAAGACGCATCTTTACCTGCACAAGAGGAGTACCTAAATTCAGTCAATAGGTCGGTGTCAGGACTACAAGAGTCATCCGCCGCGTCCTTACATCACACAACTCACTTCAGTAAGGATCAGACACACAAACATAACGCACTTATCCCATAAACGCAAGAAACTTTAATAGATGCACGGTCACTCCCCCGCCTCCATTTCCCCAAAGACAGTGTTCTGCCCCCGAGCAGGCATAAACCTCCGTAGGTTGTGCGGATTGCAGGCAGATAGCACGTCCAACTACTGATGGCAGGGGTCCTTTACACAGGACGAACTTTTTCAACACAAACCTATATACATCAGACTATTACTATATTATAACTCACCGGAACTTATTAGGTACACCAGGCCAAGCTAAAGGGTTAGACCCCCTCCTTTGATTGACCTGGTGAAGCCTCTCAGATGAATTATGTCCAATATGGACATTTGATTGGCATCAACAGTTGCGCAGATTTTGTTTGGCTTGAACATTCCATGATGACGAATCTCTACCGTTCCCCACATTCCCAAAATTGCTTATTGGATTGACGATCTGGTGACTGGGAGCCATTTGTGCCCAGCTGACATACTGGTATGTCACAGCACAACAGTCTGAGATTGATTACCAGTTCTATTGACAGCGAGGATTTATCTGCTAAAGTAGCACAGATGATACTAGGGGAATGTGGATCATAAAGGGATGGACCCCCCCATGCGGCAGCACACAATACTCAGGTATTGGCTGTGGCCGTGCTCCAAGGGGGTGGGGGTACAAAGAACCTCCCGATGAGCCGCGCCAACCAGGACACCATGACACCACACCATACCACCACCACGCATGACCGCTGATAAAAGGCAGGATGGATCCATGACACCCAAGCCACACCAGCACTGAGCTACAGCTGATACAAGGCAGGATGGATCCATGACAACCACCACCACCAGCCTGAGCCGGTGATACAAGCGGCTAAGGATGGATCCAGATCACCAACACCCACCACCAGACGGCGCTGATACAAGGCAGGATGGATCCATGACCCACCACCACCAGCCTGACCCGGTGATACAAGGCAGGAGATCCATGACACCACCACCACCAGACTCCTGACAGCTGATACAAGGCAGGATGGATCCATGACACCAGCACCACCAGCCTGACACCGCTGATACAAGGCAGGATGGATAAATGACAACCACCAACCAGCCTGAGCCGCTGATACAAGGCAGGAGGATCCTGCTTCATGTTGTGTGGACGCCCAATTCTCGACTACCATCGAATGTCGCAAAGAAATCGAGACTCATCAGACCAGCAACGTTTTTCCAATTTACTACGTCAATTTCGATGCATGCTGGCAAAATTTGTAGCCTCAGTTTTCCCTAGTTCTCTCACGCTGAATTCTCACGGAGTGGCCACCGGTGTGGTCTCTGCTGCCTGTAGCCCATCATCGCCTCAAAGTTGGACGTACTGTGCATTCAGAGATGCTCGCCCCTGCCTACCTGGTTGTAACGGGTGGCGATTTGAGTCACTGTTGCCTTTCTATCAGCTGGAACCAGTCCTGCATTATCCTCTGACCTCTGGACACACAAGGCATTTCCGCCCCACAGAACTGAGCTCACTGGATGTTTTTTCTTTTGCGGACCATTCTCTGTAAACCTAGAGAGTGGTTGTGGTGAAAATCCCAGTAGATCAGCGTTCTGAAATACTCAGACCAGCCTTCTGGCACCAACAACCATGCCACGTTCAAAGGCCACAAATCACCTTTCTTCCCCATATGATGCTCGGGAACTGCAGAGATGTACTTGACAATGTCTACTGCCAAATGCACGATAGCCGCCATGTGATCCTGAGTACATCCTGTTTTAATCTGATGCTGGTAGTCACTGTGTACATACATGACATTACTTATCCGTACTGATCCGCGTTACATCCGGAATATACCCATAGCAGCTGTACTCACTATTCTGTGCTGCTACAGTCACTGTGTACTACATGACATTACTTATCCTGTCATGATCCTGAGTTACATCCTGTATTATACCCCAGAGTGCACTATTCTGCTACTGCTACAGTCACTGTGTACATACATGACATATTATCTCGTACTGATCCTGAGTTACACTTATTATACTCCAGAGCTGCACTCAGTATTCTGCTCTGGTGCAGTCACTGTGTACATACATGACATTACTTATCCTGTACTGATCCGAGTTACATCCTGTATTATACTCCAGAGTGCACTCACTATTCTGATGCCTGTAGTCACGTGTACATACATGACACTTATCTGTACTGATCCAAGATTACATCCTGTATTACTCAGAGCTGCACTACTATTCTGCTGCTGGTGCAGTCACGTGTACATACATGACATTTACTTATCCTGTACTGATCCTGAGTTACATCCTGTATTATACTCCAGAGCTGCACTCACTATTCTGTGCTGGTGCAGTCATCGTGTACATACATGACTTACTTATCCTGTACTGATCCTGAGTTACATCCTGTATTATACTCCAGAGCTGCACTCACTTCTATTCTGCTGCTGGTGCAGGCAAGGTACATACATGACATTTTTACTATCTGTACTGATCCTGAGTTACATCCGGAATTATACTCCAGAGCTGCACTCACTATTGCTGCTGGTGCAGTCACTGTGTACATACATGACTACTTATCCTGTAGATCCTGAGTTACATCCGATTATATCCCCAGAGCTGCACTCCATATTCTGCTATGGTGCAGTCACTGTGTACATACATGACAGTATTATATATCTTTCTTTCCTCCTGTCCTCCTTTTCTTTCTCCTTTCTTCCTTTCACTGATCCTGAGTTACATCCTGTATTAGACTCCAGAGCTGCACTCACTATTCTGCTGCTGGTGCAGTCACTGTGTACATACATGACATACATATCGGTACATGATCCTGAGTTACATCCTGCATTATAATCCAGAGCTACACTCACTTTCTGTGCTCGGTGCAGTCACTGTGTACATACATGACATTACTTATATTGTACTGTCCTGAGTTACATCCTGTATTTACTCCAGAGCTGCACTCACATTCTGCTGCTGGTGCAGTCACTGTGTACTACATGACATTACTTATCCTGTACTGATCCTGAGTTACATCCTGTATTATACCCCGAGTTGCACTCACTATTCTGCTGGGTACAGTCATGTGTACATACATGACATTATTTATCCTGTAATGATCCTGAGTTACATCCTGTATTATACCCCAGAGCTGCACTCACATTATGTTGCTGGTGCAGTCACGTGTACATACATGAATATCTTATCCTGTACTGATCCTGAGTTACACATCTGTATTATACCCCAGAGTGCACTCGCTATTTGCTGCTGGTGCAGTCACTGTGTACATACACGACATTACTTATCCTGTACTGATCCTGAGTACATCCTGTATTATACTCCAGAGCTGCACTCACTATTCTGCTGCTGGTGGCAGTCACTGTGTACATACATGACATTACTTATCCTGTACTGATCCTGAGTTACATCCTGTATTATACCCCAGAGCTGCACTCGCTATTCTGCTGCTGGTGCAGTCACTGTGTACATACACGACATTACTTATCTGTACTGATCCTGAGTTACATCCTGTATTATACCCCAGAGCTGCACTCACTATCTGCTGTGTGCACAGTCATGTGTACATACATGACATTACTATCCTGTACTGATCCTGAGTTACATCCGATTATTACCCCAGAGTTGCACTCACTATCTGCTGCTGGTACAGTCACTGTGTACATACATGACATTATTATCCTGTACTGATCCTGAGTTACATCTGTATTATACCCCAGAGCTGGCACTCACTATTCTGCCGCTAGTGCAGTCACTGTTGTACATAACTGACATTACTTATCCTGTACTGATCCTGAGTTACATCCTGTATTATACTCCAGAGCTGCACTCACTATTCTGCTGCTGGTGCAGTCACTGTGTACATACATGACATTATCTATCCTGTACTGATCCTGAGTTACATCCTGTATTATACCCCAGAGCTGCACTCGCTATTCTGCTGCTGGTGCAGTCACTGTGTACATACACGACATTACTTATCCTGTACTGATCCTGAGTTACATCCGTATTATACCCCAGAGCTGCACTCACTATTCTGCGCTGGTGCAGTCACTGTGTACATACATGACATTACTTATCCTGACTGATCCTGAGTTACATCCTGTATTATACCCCAGAGCTAAGCAAACAACAACCCAATTCCACTTACATTAGAGGTATAGAGCTGGAAACTCACCATTTTGTTAATGGTTCCCCAGTATCGTGGACATATGAGCCGCAGTGCGGCTCTAGTGACATCCGTATAAATCATGTTAAGTCATAAAGCGGTCTCTGAGCCCCCGCGCCCCACTGCCCCCGTCTCCCCTCTACATATGAAAATTCTCCACTTGTAGCCAGATGTTCCATCACACGCGTCCTGTCGCTCATCCACATGGATCTGCAGCTGGAGCGCTCGTACACAAGACAGTAGGAGCTGGGAAGACACAAGATTTCTGGGCTTTTCTTTGCTTGTTTGTATTCTTTCTTCCTGGGGTTTTCATCTACGATAATCTCTGCTGGATAAACATAGGGGAAGATAACAGAGATTATAGAGACATGGCTCAGTTATGGAAATCCCCACACATACAAACACCATCTACGAGATCTGAATGTAAATCAATAATGATAATAAAACCAAAAACAATATGAAAAGACACAGACTGTTATCGTGTGATTGTGTACAATAGTGAGTGCAGATCTGGGTAAATACAGGGGTAACTCAGGAGTCAGCTACATGATAGAATGTGATGTCACCGTGACTCCCCACAGCGAATAGTGAGGTAGCTCTGGCGGATACATACAGGATGTAACTCAGGATCAGACAGGATAAAGTAATGTCATGGTATGTAAAACCAGTGACTGAACAGCAGTTAGAATAGTGAGTGCAGCTCTGGGGATAATACAGGATGTAAATCAGGATCAGTACAGGATAAGTAATGTCGTATGTACTCAGTGATGCCACAGCGGCAGAATAGTGAGTGCAGCTCTGGAGTATAATACAGGATGTTAACTCAGGATCAGTACAGGATAAGTAATGTCATGATGTACACAGTGACTGCCACAGCAGCAGAATAGTGAGTGCACTCTGGAGTATTAACAAGGATGTAACTCAGGATCAGTACGGATAAGTAATGTCATATGTATGTACACAGTGACTGCACCAGCAGCAGAATAGTGAGTGCAGCTCTGGGGTATAATACAGGATGTAACTAAGGATCAGTACAGGATAGTAATGTCAGTATGTAACAAGGACTGCACCAGCAAGCAGAATAGTGAGTGCAGCTCTGGAGTAAGTAAATACAAGGATAGAGCAAATCAGGATCAGTAAGGGATAGGGATATTTACCATTATTTCTTTGTACTAGTGACTGCCACCAGCAGCACAGTAGTGAGTGCAGCTCTGGAGTATATATACAGGAATGTAACTCAGGATCAGTACAGGTAAGTAATGTCATGTATGTACACAGTGACTGCACCCAGCAGCAGAATAGTGAGTTGCAGCTCTGGAGTTGAGAATTTCTGTATATGTAAATGAGTAAACATGGTAAACATTTTGCATTTCTTTGATGGACACACATTGATTTAAAATGCAGAAATATGTCCTATTTGGGATGAATTAAGGACATGGGTATACAGAAACCCTTAAAGGTACCAGCAGCACCGATGAGATTCTCCACATCTCCACCCAATCACATAGCGGAGTCTTGGGTCCCTTTAACCCCTGCCTGTCCTGGGTGCACTCTCCTTCTCATTACATGTCTATATATTTTGGATACTTTCTTTGTTTATCCAAATAGAAAAGTTTCTGTGTTTTGGCTTGTAGGTCTATGACGAGATGTCTGCAGCACATCGCAGCGGCTGTAGACGGATCTCTTTCGAACGAGGACGGTATTTGCGTGGAATTAGTCAACAACATCCAGAGGATACAAATCCCAGAGACTGGACAGTGGATCATGGAATCCTCGCACCTCCAGCAATGTAGTGTATTATGTGTATACTGGACGTGGATTAAGGGGATCCTCTGCACAGAGGGTCGGGGTCACTGATTCAATGACTCTGGAGTTTATAGAGCACGGCTGTACAGTGACCGCTCATACATGATATCTGTGTTGTGATATCTGCCTCCATCATCATCATTTGTAGCCTTGTAGTCCCTCGGGGGCGGGTACTCCTCCACTGATGTAAAACAAGGGGCGGAAGCTGAATTTTACATATACCGAAATTACTGATGTTCAGCATGATTCACGGCTTCCACTCTAGTTCATCTTCAAGCCTTGTCCTCTAGTCACATCCAGAGCTGCACTCAGCACTTGACCACGACTGAGAGCAGATCTTTTCTCTCTACTCACATCCACAGCAAAAATAATTACAAAATATTTACTTTACAGTCGACCATCAGCGAAGTCCTGACACACTATATAAGGCTCTCGGAGCAAAGAAAACCAGCAAAAAATTGCTTGCAGATTTGAATGTGACTAGAGAACTAACAAAAACATGTATCTGACAAATTCTTAAACAAAATCTTAACCGTGACCTTATGAGCCGCGCAGACACATTGTAGCAGAAGAAAATGATTGGGATCCTACCCACATCAATGTCTGGAATGAACAAGGGATGAAAAATGTATCTTCACACAACCAGCACCACCCACAAAAAGCCGAGGGACACCCCCCGGGATCTCAAAGGACAAAAGGAATTTATCATTAAACGGCCCTTATCAGGGTCTATGTCCGTCTTTGGTTCCGTGCAGTCAGATTCAATGAAGTGACTTGGGCCCTGGATAAAGCTGCAGCAGCGTCTTTTTGTTCACTTTATATGTTGAAAAATGGCAAAAAAAGTCTTTATTTTTTTTACTTTGGGGCATATTTCAGTTATAGGGTTAAACGCCGGGATAACCGTTATTATATTTGATAGATCGCCATTTTGGACACGGCGATACCTAACATGTTTATGATTTTTACAAATTTTTTAAATTTTTTACTATTTTTCAGACCTCTAGGGTATTCAACCCTAGGTTGTCGATGATTCTCCCATATACTGCTATTTCAGTATGGCAGTTTTTGAGATTTACTGATCATGCATTACAAGGTGCTACTGGCTACTTACAAAGACCCGAGGCTGTCATAGCAACAGATCATCTTCATCAAAGCGCCACCAGGTTTTTACCGCCAAGGCAGGGGAACACCCCGCAATCAGTGCTAGTAATATGCAGCAAAACATCTTCATGTATGGAGGCGGTCAGCCCTCCGAACAACCCCAGCCGACATGCCGCGCCAATCCTATAAACAACCAAATGACCTTTTATGGGCTATTGATTGTTTTCTGCAGAACTGTGTCGGGTAGCATGGTGACTCCCTGGTTAGCACTATAGCCTTGCAGTGCTGGGGTCCTGGTTAAATACCATCCAGGTCAACATTGCAGTGAGTTGTATGTTCTCTAATTGTTCCTCTGGGCCCTCCGGTTTCCTCCCAGCACTCCAAAACATACTGGTAGGATGATAAGAGTGTGAGGCCATGAGCACAGTGACTGATTTTGCAAGCTCTGTGTGGCGCTGTTTAGAGACTAGACTTCTATGACATGGTGGGAGAACGTCAAGGAGATCATCTCCCTTTTATAAAAGGCTGTCAGTGAAGAAGGGTAAGAGTAAGTGCCACACGTATCTCAAGCTGCGGAAAGATTGGGGGTCACTTATTCAATGGGTTGGGATGATAAACATACAACACAGAGATTAGCGTATCAGTACTTCACGCTCAGCCCTGGTGGTTGAGCGGAGTTATAGACCTTAGGGGCCCATGCTCCTATGAGAATTCTCCGAAAATGTGTCTAAAAAGTTGATCGCAGGTTCACTGACTCCGAGGCTGCTTTCAGGAATCTTGGGGGTGATGAGATCTTCTATTTTGAATTATTTCTGAAAAGTTTTAGATAAAAAAAAAATGCTCAAAGGGTAACACAAGGGTCCGGGCACTAGAGATATGGACTTCTCTCTTTGACTGCAGGAATGATAAGTTACATCTAAAAGAGCCACCAGGTCCAGATGGGATAACAGCAGAATTTATAAGACATTTAGAGAACTCTTGGACCGATACTTATTGACTACAATCACAAGTGGGCTGATTTACTACCGGGTCGTCGCGATCCAGGGCACGTTCTCTGCGTGGATTTGGGTCCGGCCGGGATTCATCAGGAGTTCCTCTGCGGTCCACCAGGTGGGGCTGCTGCGCTGAAGTTCCTGAAATGCACTGAAGTTCCGATCCTATCCTGGATGAAGGTGACTGCAAGCTCCGCGACAAATATTCCTTTTAAATGCAGCGGTTTCCGAATCGCGGGTTTTCTTCGGCCACGCCCCGATTTGTTGCGTGCATGCCTGTACCAATGCGCCACAATCCGATCGTGTGCCCAATTTAATCGGAAATATTCGGGTAACAGTCGGAAAACGCGAATCGGGCCCTTAGTAAATGACCCCAATGGGTAAAAAATCCTCTGATGCCTCCATCCATGAGAGTGTCCTCCCACTCCTTAATCATGAATGGAGGTGTTGTTTGCTGTCGTTGTGACAAAATCAGTCCCTATGGGGACAATAAAGCATTCTATTCTATTATCCTGCTGTACAAGGTGAGTACGCTATGACCAAAAACTGGCAGCACATCGCCATCTTGAATGTTTTAAGGAAGGTCTGGCAAAAATCTTTTTATCCAGTTAGTTGTTGTCCCCCCGCACTGTTGGCACATTATCCACTACAGCACAGTACAGGGGGAAACATCTCTGGAGCACTGAGGTGTGGGAGATATGTTGTAGGTCTGGACCAGGCTAAAGCCTTTGACAGGGTTGATACGATATCTATGGGCAACTTGTCAAAGTACGGTATTCCGGGACAATAGATGGCTGAGAACTTTGTACAGAGAGATAACTAATAATACTGCCCCCTATGTACAAGAATATAATACATAATACTGCCCCCTATTGTACAAGAATTAACTACTATAATACGCCCCTATGTACAAGAAATAACTACTATAATACTGCCCCCCTATGTACAAGAATATAACTACTATATACTGCCCCTATGTACAAGAATAAACTACTATAACTATGCCCCTATGTACAAGAATATAACTACTATATACTGCCCTATGTACAAGAATATAACTACTATAATACTGCCCCTATGTACAAGAATATAACTACTTAATACTGCCTCCTGTACAGGAAATAACACCACTTCCCCTATCATACGTCTACCCCATGTCACCCGAACCTATAAACTACTATAATACTGCCCCCATGTACAAGAATATAACCTACATCTAATAATGCCCCCTAGTACAAGATACAAACATACTATATTATTACTTGCCCCCTATGTACAAGAAATAAACTCCTAATACTGCCCCCTATGTACAGAATTAATATACATAATACTGCCCCTATGTCAAGATATAACTACTATAATACTGCCCCCTATGACAAGAATAACTACTATAATACTGCCCCCTATGTAAGAATATAACTACTATAATACTGCCCTATGTACAGGAATATAACTACTATAATACTGCCCCCTATGTACAGGAATATAACTACTATAATACTGCCCCCTATGTACAGGAATATAACTACTATAATACTGCCCCCTATGTACAAGATATAACTACTATAATACTGCCCCTATGTACAGGAATATATACTACATAATAATGCCCCTATGTACAAGGAATAACTAATCATAATAATGCCCCCATGTACAGGAATATAACTACTATAATACTGCCCCCTATACAAGAATATACTCTATATAATGCCCCTAGTACAGGAATAAACTACTATAATACCTTCCCCTATGTACAAGGAATATAACTACTTAATACTGTCCGCTATGTACAACTAATAAACTCTATTATACGCCCCTGTACAGGAATATATAACTACATAATATGCCCCCTATGTACAAGAATATAACTACTCTAACAGCCCCTATGTACAAGAAATAAACTACTATATACTCCCCCTATGTACAAGAATATACTACTATAATACTGTCCCCTATGTACAAGAATATAACTACTATAATACTGCCCCCTATGTACAAGAATATATACTACTATAATACTCCCCTATGTACAAGAATATAACTACTATAATACTGCCCCCTATGTACAAGATAACTACTATAACTCCCCCTATGTACAAGATACAACTACTATAAATACTCCCACCTATGTACAAGAATATAACCTATAATACTGCCCCCTATGTACAAGAATATAACTTCCATAATACACTGGCTTCTCCTTGTTTTGGCATTTTATATCATGGCTGACATTATAGCGGTGACCTTTTTAGTCCTGCTAATAACTACTATAATACTGCCCCATAGTGAAGACCATATAATACCTAAAGTAACAGAATCTTCTCCTATCTATACAGAATGTAACTTCTATAGCTGTATGACAGTCCTTGCTATTTAGTACAGTATGCTTGCTATATGAGTCTTGTCTGAATGATTGCATTAATAAATGGGCCTCTAGTAGTGACATGCACGTCTCTGGTTGCTCCTCAAGTGACGCACATATGTAACATGTAGTTATCGCTGCTCAATAAAAACAATCCCTGATTCTCCACATAATTACACTCAGTAAATACAATAATACTGTCACATCCATCCCACAGCGACACTTACTCCAGTTTACACTGCAGAAGCGACTGATATCCTGATAAGTACAAACATATGGAGCACGTACACATCTGCAGGACTAAAAAACGGACCACCGCTTTATATATGTCAGCCGACGATAGTTAACAATGGCAAAAACAGCAACCAAGTGAGAATCAGTTGCTATTATGGAACGTATATCCCTGTACATGGCGGCGGAGCTTAAGTGTATTGATAAGGAGCAAAGTATTGTAGTTATTCCTTCTGAGGCGTATTATAGTAGGTATATTCTTGTACATAGGGGCCAGTACGTTATCAGTAATCATATTCCTGTACATGGGGGCCAGTATTTATTAGTAGTCTATAGTCTGTGTACATAGGGCGCCTCGAGTATTATAGTAGTTATATGATTTGTACATAGGGACGGCAGATAGCCTCTAGTAGTGATATTTCTTGTACATAGGGGCTTATACAGTTTTATATTCTTGTAATAGGGGCAGCTATTATAGTCAGTTATATTCTATTGCTACCTAGGGGGCACAGTATTAGAGTTAAGGGGGTGTAATTCCTGTACACTAGGTCGGCACGTTATTATAGTAGTCCAGCCATTCCCTGTGACATAGGGGGCTTTTGTATCTATAGTATCTTATATTGTCTTTTTTCCTGTACATAGGGGCCCATGTTCTATTATGGTTACTTCTATTTTTTTCCCCCTTCCTATACATGGGCAGGCACCCCAGTATCCTATAGTAGTAGTCATTTTATACATAGGGGGCCAGTATATGATGAGCGGTTATTTTTGTACATAGGGGGCAGTATTATAGTAGTTTACTACTTCGCTTATACCATAGGCGGGCAGTGTGTATAGTATGTTTGATATTTCTTCCTTGTACATCGGGCTTTTGGGCAGTATTAATTAGTAGGTTATAGCTGTACATAGGGGCAGTATTATAGTAGTATATTTCCTTGTACATAGGGGCAGTTAGTATCGTAGTTATATCGGTAAATTAGGGAGCAGATGTTATAGTATTAGTTTATTCTTTTTTGTACTAGGGGGCAGAGTATTTATAGAGTTATTATTCTGGTACATAGGGGCTCGTTTATAGTATGTATATTTCGTGTACATAGGGAAGCAGTTAGGTTTTTTATATTTTTGTTTTCTTTGCTTTGATTACTTTGGGAGGTTGTTGGAGTGGGTGTGAGGGCGGGTGGGTGGCGGAGGGAATGGAGGGAGTTTCGGCAAGGTGGGGTGAGGAGAGTAGTTGGTGTGGGGGGGGGAGATTATATTTTCAGCTAGTACCCACCCCCCCGAATCTGTCCAAGTCTAGCTACCTTCTAAGCCCCCATGTAGGTGGCAGGGGGAGATCCTTCGTTGTGGGTAGGGGACGGGGGGGGAGGGGGGGTAGGCGGGCGGATTTCCAGGGGCTTGGGGGGGGGGGGGGTGGTGAGGGGGGGAGGGCAGGGGAGACCTTCTGATGGGATTGGTTGGGAGGCGCTGGGGATGGTAGGTTGGGGGGAGGGGGGGGGGCACCGGGAGGGGGCCAGGGTGGGACGGGGATGGAGTGTGATTCCCGGGGGGGGCAGTTAGGGAGTGCTCTCCTCTCGGGAGTCCCCCGGCCTCAGTGATGTGTGTGGCGCTTAGCCCCCGCCCACTTGGTCCCGGGCGGAGGCGGGTGAGATAGGTTGCGAGGCTTGGGTGTAGCCCTGAGGATGTGTGGTTCGAGGTTGACTAAAGGTAGTGGGGGGGGAGACCAGGGGGTTTAGGGTGGAGGGGGGGAGGTGGAGGGAGTTGTATGGTATTTTGTTGCGATGTGGAATCAGTGTGATATAGGGTAGGAGGGGGAGAGGGGAGTGGGGAGAGCGGAGAAAAAGGAAGGTGGAGGGATGGGGGTGGATTAGTGAATTGGGAGTAGGGTAGGGAGGGGGGCGGCATTAGGGGGAGGGACGGGGGGTCGAGGGGGGAGAGGGGGGGGAGGGATCTTCCCAACTCTCTCTTTATGGAGCCAGCTTCCTAGACTTAGCTTTCAGGGGGGTCCGGCATGGGTGCGAGGCTTGGAGGTGAGCCCGGGCCAGGGGAGCCGCGACGAGCACAGTTTCTCCCCCCGTGTTGTTCCAATCACTAGCCTACGCATTATTTCCAGAGTTATCGCCGAGCGGGCCCACCGACCACCCCCCCACCCACCCCCCTTCGGGCGGGCACAGGGCGGCGGGGTAGGGAGGGCGGCCCCCTTACAAGGCCCCAGGGGACAAGGGGAGGTGGAGAGGCGCTAGGCGTGGGGGATAGGTGAGAGCCCTGGGAGTGTGGGAGACTGCGTAATCAAAAAAAAGCGTGTTGGGGGGGGGGGTTTTATGCAGGGCGGCGTGGAGTCAACCCCTACCCCTCCCCCTCACCTCTCTCTTCTAATATTCTCCCCCGTCCAACCCCCCTTCGCCCCGCCCTTCCCATGTCTCCCTCTCTCTTCCCTTCTCCTTACCTTCGCTCTTTCCCCCTACCTCCCCCCCCGCTTTCCCCCCCCTCGGACCTTTCTCTCTTCCCTTCTTCCGTTCCACTATTCATCCTTTTACATGCTCAGCATTTTTCCAAGCCTCTAATTTATTCCCAAGCCCCCCCCCCCTAGCTCCTTTTCCCCCATCAGGTGTTCTTCTTCCCCCCCGCTTCTACCCTTCGAGCCCCCCCGTGGGGCCCGCAGGTTGTGGTGCAGGCCAGGTATCCGGGAGTGTGAGGACGCGGGGTCTGAGTATTCACCCTTAGAGGGGGGTGGAGGGGAGTTACCCAGGGGAGGCTGGGTGAGTTTTTAGCCCCCCGCGAGAGTTACTCGGGTACATTATAAGGGGGGGGGGGGGGAGGAGGGGCGAGCGGGGCGGAGCCGGACGGAGAAGGGAGGGGGGGGGGGTTGTGAGTTCCCGGACGGGCGGTGGGTGGGCGAAGGGGGAAGGAGAGGCGGGGAGGAAGGGGGAGGGGGGGAGGAGGTTGCGGAGGGGGAGAGGGGAGGGAGGAGGGGAGAGGGAAGGGGCGGAGGGGGAGGGCGGTATGACGGGTGAAACATCTATAGCAACAGGCAGGAGGGGGGGGTGGGTGCAAGGGGGGGGGGGGATGGGGTGGGTGGGAGGGTGAGTTCGCGGTAGCCTAAGGGTGGGGGGGGTGAAGGGTGAGGTGTGTGTGGGAGGGGGGTGGGCCCAGGGGGGGGAGGAAGGGGGGGACAGGAGTTTGGGTGAGTTGGGGGTCAAAGATTGGAGTTACGACCCTCCTCAGCTCACGGGGGTGGAGAGGTCCCTCTTAAGTGGGGTGGGGGCGGTGGACGGGGCGAGTGGCGCCCCCCCGTGTGTAGGGTCGGGGGGGGGGGGCCTGGGGGGGGGGGGAGGGGAGGAGCGGGAGGGTGCGGTAGCGGAGTAGGGTGTGGTGAGATCCAGGGGGGGGAGGGGGGGGCCCCCCAAAAGGGGTCCCCAGGAGGGGGGGTGGTGGGGGGGGGGGGGGGGGAGCTGGTTTGGTAGGGAGGGTAGGGTAAGAGGGGGAGGGGGGAGGGTGAGAGGGAGCGGGATGGAGGGTGGGTGGGGCGAAGGAGGGGGGAGGGTGTTTTTCCTACGGGTAGGGGGGTGGGGACCGGGAGGGGGGGCTTGGGGGGGGGCCGGGGAAGGTAGACGTACCAGCGTGTGGGGGGAGTGTGAGCGGGGATTGAGTAGTGGTGGGGGGGGCGGGGGGAGGGGAGGGGCACAGCGACAGGACAGGTGGGAGATGGTTAGTGTGGGGGGAGGGGGGGGGGAGGGATGGGCCTACGGGTAGGCGGGAGGGTGAGTTCGGAGGGCTAGGAGGGGGCGGCGTGGGACTGAGGTTGGAGTTTGGGGGGCCGAGAGGGCGGGAGAGGGAGGCCGAGGGGAGAGAGGGAGGGTGGAGTTGGAGTTAGATATTTCCCCTCATGCCCACAGCCAGAGCACGGAGCCGGAGGGCAGTGCAAGGGGGGTGGACTTTAGGGAGGATTTTGGGAGGGGAGCGCGGTGGGTGGAGCTCGGGTGAGGAGGGGAGGGAACGTGGGTGTGAGGGGGTCACGGTGGGGGGGAGGGACGGTGGGCAGGATGGGGGGCATTTCGGGGGGGGGGGCGAGCGTAGACACTATGCGAGTTGTCTTCCTTTAGACTGGGGGTCGGTGGGGCGCCTTGATGTAGGGGGACGAGGGGGAACGGTGGGTTAAGTGTTTTAATGATTTTTTGATTGTTTTTTTTGCATATTTTTTATGTTTTTCTCTATTGCGTTTATCGATCATTATTTATTTACCTTTTATTTTTTTTTTTTTTTATTACTTATTTTTGATGTTTTTTTTATTTTTTTTATGTGTCTTATTGCGAGCTCCAACTCTGCCTTCTTTTCTTTTTATTTCTTTTTTTCATCTATACGTTTTATTTCGATTATTTTACTTTTTATTCCCTTGTTATTGTGTTGCTTTCTCTTTTCATTCGTGTTTGTCATTTTGCCCCTTTCCCCATTTTTCCATAGGTTTTTATGCTTTGCCATTTCCTTTATCCCCTTTCCTTGATTGCTATTTTATTTTTTATTTATACCTATAGTTATATTCTTGTACATAGGGGGCAGTATTATAGGATGTAGCAGTCTCCCTGTACATAGGGCAGCAGAGCTATAGTAGTCATATTCTCCTGTACCCATAGGGGGCAGTATTTAGTCGTTATTATTCTCTGTTAATCAGGGGCGTGTTCATTATGTAGTTTTATATTCCTGTACATATGCGGGGCAGCTAGATAGTAGTATATTACTTGTACATCGGCTGGCTAGTTAGTTTATATTACGCCTCACTATTCTTGTTAAATAGTGCGGCTGTAATTAGAGTAGTTATATCCTGGTACCCTAGTTGGGGCAGTAGTATAGTAGTTTATAGTCCTCTGTCACATAGGGAGCAGTATTTGTCTAGTAGTTACTATGCTTGCAAATAGGGTGGCAGATAAAGTATCTTTCATATTCCGTTTTTTTCGTACATAGGGGCTGATTATAGTAGTCTTATATTCCTGTACTATAGCGGCCCCCCGGCAGTTATTAGTAGTATGCTTATATTTAATGTTACTTAGGGGGCAGTATTATAGTAGTTATATTCTTGTACATAGGGGGCAATATTATAGTAGTTATATTCCTGTACATAGGGGGCAGTATTATAGTAGTTATATTCCTGTACATAGGGGGCAGTATTATAGTAGTTATATTCCTGTACATAGGGGGCAGTATTATAGTAGTTATATTCTTGTACATAGGGGGCAGTATTATAGTAGTTTTGTATTTGTACTTAGGTGAAATATTCTATTAGTTGAGATACATTTTGGAGTTGTATGTTGGGGATCTAGCATTCTGTGTGCTATTTATGGCAGTGTGTGTAACCCTCCTGTAACATGATAGCGCTGCGGTACAGTGATCCTTCTGTGATCTGCCATGTGTGCGCAGCAGACGCCTCATTATCGTAATGTAACAATCTTTCTTCTTTGTAGTAAATTGTTTCAGGATTTATTAATGTGCTGGAGCGTCCACATATTCCTGTAAAGGAGAGGACGACTATGTGCAGTATCAGCAGCAGAGAATGTTCTAGATCACCAGATGATACATTGTACACACTGTGCACAGATCCTACTGTTCTGGTATCTGATAATACTGTCGGGGGAGGGGGAACTGTTTTGAGACTATAAACACCCACTTTTCTGACATCAATAATTGATTTCTCAAAATAGATTTTTAAAAACTTCTTGGAAAACATTTTAATATGGCAAATTTTGTTAAAAATTTCTCTACTGGTTTCCTTTAATATGTAACTTATTTTATTGTGTCATCATTGCTGGATCTTCTTTAACACAAGGGTTCAAATCCCCTTTACAGAGACAGAGCTTCATTATAACATTGTCTGTCACCAATAGGGGGAGCTCAGGAGCTAACTGTGTAATCATAGAGTTCTACATATAAACTGTCTGCAGGATGCTTGTGAGCTCCCCCTAGCACAAACAGATGGAACTGCAATCATTTTTACGGCTCGGCAGAGGATTTATAACTCTGTCTTATAATCAAAGTCCAGTCTGCAATACACTCATGAGCTCCCCCTAGTGGTGGCTCTAGGAAATAGAGCTTTATTATTTGGCTGTAGGATTAATTAGCTCCCATCACTAAGAACAAGTTGATTTTTGCTGTGGAAAAACACATTGGGGCAGATTTACTTACCCGCCCCATTAGCGATCCAGCGGCGCGTTCTCTGCGCTGGATTCGGGTCCGGCCGGGATTCATCAAGGTAGTTCCTCCGACGTCCACCAGGTGGTGCTGCTGCACTGAAGAGCAGCGGAACGCACTGGAGTACACCGAGCCGGGCTGAGTGAAGGTAAGTAAGTGCCGAGCGACCAATTTCTTTTTAAAAATGCAGCGGTTTTTCCGAATCCGTCGGGTTTTCGTTCGGCCACGCCCCCCGATTTCCATCGTGTGCATGGCAGTGCCGATGTGCCAAAATCCGATCACGTGCGCCAAAATCCCGGGGCAATTCAGGGGAAATCGTCGCAAATCGGAAATATTCGGGTAACACGTCGGGAAAACGCGAATCGGGCCCTTAGTAAATGACCCCCATTATTTGTAAAAATTTTATTTTTTTGGGGGGATTTTATAAACAGGTTTTTTTTTAACTTGCTGTGAATTTTTGGTACACCGCTGCCATTTGTTGTCATTTTTAAGTTTATTTACTTTTGGGGGAGGGGGGATTAAGAATGAAGAATGTATTAGAAATTTCTCCAATGATGTGTGAGATGCAGCACCCCTAGTGCATGTAAGCAGTATTACACCTCATTTCTGAAACATCTCAGCACAAAGTCACAACTGATCCAGTTTGACAGCTAAGTTTTAATTTGGCTCAGCGGGGGGTAATCCTCCCATTTACAGGACACCCAGAGGTCACCGCAGGTCAGCCGCAGCGCCTCAACTTGACTATGACCTTGCCGGGGCCCTGCCTGATGCATCTGGAATGAATTTTGGTTTCAAGTGCAATAAATAGGAATCCTGAGCAGAAGATGATGGAGGTGGCGCTGCCTGCGAGGAGGGTGACCCATCGGGCCGGGTTCTTACCCCAGCGCCTGGAGGTAACGGCAGGAAGGAAGGAGAAGCCTTAGGACAAAAAACTTCCAGCGAGTTAGATAGAAATAATCTAAAAATGACAAAAAAGTCTGCACATTGATACAATGTAACAAAAATGATATATTTTGGAAATGTGAAAATTGAAACATTTTAGTGGATGTTTTGCACCGTTTTCTGATACATCTTCGTAGGTCGCTGGTGAATCTGTTATCAAGTGTGACCATACAGACCTTTGTGTATGTTGTTAGTAGCAGCAGGACTGTGATATATGGATTTCTATTTCCTGATTGTAGCTTCTCCAAGTGCATTGGGGTTGTGTCCTCACACTGCTGTGCTCTGTGCAGTCAGTGTCAGGTATTGTCACTGGAAAGATGTGTGTAAAATATGGATTTATGTAGCAAGTTGGATACTACAGCAGATACTCAAAGCAGAGGGAAGAAGCAATGGAGCTGCTCAATGCAGAGAGCTAAGAGCACAGCAGTGTGAGGGCATAACTCTGGGGTACAACAAATATATATAACAATTGCTGCTGTGCAATCTCTTACAGGTGATGGGGTCTCAGCCGCAGAACATCTTTGATGCACTTATCATAGTGGAAAATATTATGGGGGAACCTTGAATCCAAAATTTATTAAAAAATTCTACATATTGGGGGTCATTTACTAAGGGCCCGATTCACGTTTTCCTGACACGTTACCCGAATATTTCTGATTTGCGCTGATTTTCCCTGTATTGCCCCGGGTTTTTGGCGCATGCGATCGGATTGTGGCGCATCGGCGCCGGCATGCACGCAACGGAAATCGGGTTTTGTGTGGGCCGAACGAGAAAAAGCCGGATGATTCAGAAAAAAAGAACGCTTGTGGGTTGTATTTCAAAAAAAAAAAAAAAAAAAGTTCGTGGACATAGTGCGCTTCGTTACCTTACAAGTATAGGATGCTGCACTCGGCGGGCCTCAGGAAACTCGCGCGCATTAGCGACATCTGGTGCGTCGGGAGCAGGCACACAGCCTTAGTGAAACTACCCGGACCGGGACCCCGAATACACCGAGAGGGAAAGAAAGAGGCGGAACGCACCGCTGGATGCAGAGGAATAGAACCGGGGGGGGTAAGTACATCTGCCCACTTATAACACATTTTTGGTGTGCAAAGGATCAGACAAAGCTGGATGAGGGCTCTGTAGCCAGTCATAGCTGTGTCACACTAGTCGGTTATATAAAGGGTTAAAGGGTGGTAGTTAGAAAGTACAGAGGCTTTGAGATTAATTATTGAGTATTTCAATAACGCGAGCCCCGGGACGCGCAGAGCGGAGCATCGCGGACCCCGATTACTCTCCAGATCTCATTGAGATACAGATCACTTATCACATCCAGCGATCTGAGAGCAGAGCGCAGCCCTTCCCCCGCACCGACACATCTTGATCCATTTATGGCTCCCCCCTCCCCGGCGCTCGCGTGAGGTTACGGGGGCAGCCATCTTTTTTTTTTTTTCATCACCTTTTAAATCCTCTGTGATTGGAAAGAGCCAATTAATCTGACAATTACTGGCGGCAGTGATGGGAGATTTAGGTTGTGTTATGTTTATGTTGTGTGAAATCAGGAGAGACCACCGAATCATGAGTAATGGGAGACCCTTGATGTGAAACAGAGCCCCCCCCCCCCTCCCAAATAGGAAACTTAGGAGCAACATAGATCATCGAAGGAAAGAGAAAGGCTACAAAAACAAATATTTATATCATGTCCTACTTATGTTATAAAATAAACCACAATTATTGTGAAAGTCCAACATTGTTGTATATAATATCAGAATCAAACATAATAGTGATAGAGATCAGTTTCCTCTACAGAGCACAAACCTCTGCATAGCCACAGAGCGGCTATGGTGGCCGGAATGAGGGAGCGTAGGCTTCTGCCTTGCAGCGCGGGGGTCCTGGTTCAAAGTCCACGCCCAGGTCAACATCTGCAAAGAGTTTGTATGCGCTCTCCATGTTTGCGTGGGTTTCCTCCGGGTCCTCCAGTTTACCTCCACACTCCAAAAAATACGTGATAAGTTGTTAGATTGTGAGCCCCCATTGGGACGAGGGAATAATTTGTCATGCTTTGTGCAGCGCTGCGGTAATCTGTGTGCCGCTATATAAAAAACTATTATTATTAATATAGAGAACGAGTTACGATACAGATACAGTTTCACCTGCCACAGCAGGGGGAGCATCAGGGAGCTTACTGGCAGGTGTTTATGCATTAAATTGTGGTATACAGTAAGATCCTCAGCTCCTCCTAGTGGACACAAATTATTACAACACCTCTGCTTTCTGTCTGTAAATAGGAACAAATCATTCTACTTTTTGAGATGTGGATGTAAGAACGAGAAAAAAATATTACTACCAAAATTGGAATAAAATTTTTTAATAAATTTCTAAATTTTTGGATTCTCCAGCAATTTCTTTATATGGGTTTAATTTATAAGGGGTTTGAATTGAACATGTATATAATAATTCACTTGATTTCATGATAAGTAGTGAACGGGGTAAGGCGAGTGCCCACCATCATCCTCCTGGGGGTCTTTAGCTCTGGTTATTGGACAGAGGCAGAGGTAGTGGAGGGACACTGAGACCCACATTTATCATGGCTGTCCGCAGGTCATAGGGTTATCAGGAGGGGCTGTGAGGTCCACCGCTTCTGGAAGGAAGGGCAGCAGATTCGTCCCTTACAACTGGATGGAGCGAAAGTTTGCTAACGCTTACCTCCTATGAGGATGTAGAGGCCCCTCATGGTATCTGTGATGCTAAAGGTCATGATGATGGATGGAGTGGCGCCCCCTAGTTACTGCTAGTGCCGTGCATTACATGACAATGTAGGGATCCATAAACCCGCCTCGCCTTAGTCCAGGACAATTCAGGCATGAGGCTGAAACCAGAACTGGACCTTAGACCAAACAACAGCCATCTTTTCACTTTTGGGATTGGGAGGAAACCCATGGAATGTGTTTAGGTCAGCCCCCCCGCCAGCGATGACAAGTCGCCCGTATAGATGATGAGCTCCATGTAAAGGCTGATCCTATAAAATTTACGAATCTTTGTGTGAGAATGGTGTGGATAATTGTATCTCTGATGTTCTTCTGAGCACAATAACATTCTCGTTGGCAGCGACGCTGATAGACAGGAATGTAAAAAGTCAAATAAAAACGTAATTAGTGAACGTGGATAAAACTATTGTGAGGTTATGAGGAGGCAAGAAGAGCTCCGAGGTCTCGTCTTCACATCCATCTCCCACTCCTATACAGCACAATGTATAATCCACTGCTGGTAGGACCCCAATAAATCTGCAGGTTTGGGTGATCATAATAACCCACATCAAGATGGATGGCAGATCCACGAGGAGACGGTCATGCCCCAGCTTAGGGACAGAGACAAGTGATGTATCGGGTCATCCGGGCTCCCATCATGGGGGAGATGATTCCTGGAAATAGTAGGGGGATTGAGAGAGGGTCAAAATTTCTGTCTCAGGTTTTGAGGTCTGTATCAGACAGGTCTGTGTACGTCATTGTCCTTACCCAGTCCCACCACGATGGGATGTCTATGGCTTCGCTTTGCTCATTAACATCAAGGAGTGTTTAATAAACTTTTTAAGGACAACTACCATTGTTTTTCATGCATTATGAACCAAACATACCTTGAGAATGATCTGTAGCGCTACACTGATGCAGAAACATATCTTGTGTAATCCTGTGATCTGGTGGTTTGCTCAAAAAACATTAAATATTTGATAATGAGTCTCTGTTACGCCTGTGGCAGACTCCGGCGCTTCTCCTCTTTCCCTAATTATGCACTGCATCTCACAGAAAATGCTGTATATCGCTGGTGTTTGTCCCTGACGCAGAGAAGTAATCAATCAATTGCACCATCCCCAGCGTGATGTGATGAGTCATCCAGCTCAGGTTGTTAGTCCTGTCTGACAGTTCAGGAAGCTCGTGTATAGTGTGGTCACCATTGCGGCACCAGCTTCACAAGGTTCTGAATTTTATAATTTTGTCTTTTTTGAGCAAACCCACTCGGATCAGGGATTTTTTAAACAAGATATGTGCTGTATCAGTGTAGTTACAGTAGTCTCAAGGTATGTTTGGTCCACAATGCATCAACACATGGTAGATTTCCTTTAAGGAAAACAAAAGCCAAGAGCATCAACAAACAAAAGATTTGGCCCTAAAAAAGGTCCCTATTCCGTGTGATTGTCGCGGAAGAGAGCAGACGCTGTACGCGCCAGAAGAGTATCAAACGTGTCCCGTGCCCGGGACCCGTATAAAACTCTCGACCATGTACAGGTCCGGCTATCTACGTATCTGATAGTTTAGTTACAGTTGTATCAGGTCTTACAAGTGGAGGAGTATCTAACGCGGACTAACCATGATATTGTATGAGCAAGCGGATTCCCTGAAACAAATGCTGCGCTCGTAAAAAGTCACCCGGTTGTTTATAGTTTTGAACGTCCTGGGACGGGAACTGGAACAGCAAAGATTGTCTCATTTCTTCTAGAAGCGCGTATTGTCCCAGTGGTTGGGAAGTGAAGGAGAAGATAGCGTAAGTGGATATGTGAGAGGATGTTGGCGCACGGTAGCGTAATGTGACCGCCGTATCAGCAGTGGAAGAGAGAAACCGGGCGTGATGAGGTGAATGGAAGAGTCCTGCAAATGGGGACTTGGCTGTTGTAGGCTGACCTGGGAGATGAAGCAGGTTGTGTATCCACTCAGGTCGATAACATTCTATCAGGCAATGAGTTGTTACTTACTCATGATTCATATTATATAGTACCGACAATGGTATCGAAGGGTCGCGGGGATACATCATGTCCACTCCCCCCCCCAGCGATTCCTCGCAACAGGGAACCTGCACACCTGGACCTGATGGATGGAAGCTGCTCAAATTTCTCTCGAAATCTCATGCAGGTAAAACACTGTGTAAGACAAATTTCTTCCTCCAGCGGTGGGTAGCGCGAGGGATCAACCCAGCGTCCACCCCCCCTCCACATGCGCCTGTCCCCGAAATCCTGTCCTTTGTATCAGAGCTGAGCCGTATCATAAGAATGTGAACTGGCAGCGTAGGAGGGAAAAACCACGCCCCATCTGAATTCTGCTACAAAAGTAGTTAACAGCTGAAAGGCCTCATTCACATCTTTTTAAAGTGGACAGCTGACGTCGTTCCGAGTCGCAGAGAAAGCTCTGCCCCATATTCAGGATGTTCCAGGGGAAGCCTAAAGAGATGGGGGGCCACCGCCCGTGTTCATTATTAGTAGATCTATTTGCTCTCACGGACCACTGATTGTGAAAAACGTGTGATGGTAATCTCAATTTGAGTAATAATTCGATGGAACACCTAACACACACTCAAGGCCATGCTAGGGCGCACATTCTATCTGCTGCAGAAACTTGCAGCTATCCATTCCGTTGACCACTAAGTCATGGAGGAGCAATAGCTGAGGGAAGTTGTCGTTTTTCAGTGGCATGTAGAGGACAGCTGGCAAGAAGACCTCCTGATACAGCCTATCCATAGCAGAGGGGACAAGTAATGGGAGGCGGTCACGGCCACGCACTCTTGGGACCACCAATGATAATAAGAGCAGGGGGTCCCCATATTGGTGAAAAGTCCCCTCCATTACTTCTCGTGTATTCATTCTCATTCGTATATGAAGCAATGAACATTGTTAAAGCTTCTTCTGATTTTTCAGGAGGTACAACGAGTGAGCCCCAGTTGTCTTTTCTGAACAGTGTGCAACAGCAGAAATGCTGTAAATTCATGAACCAGGAGGCCCAGGATGTTCATGTCCTAGCGCGCACTCATGCAATGCTATAAGTACACATCATCAATAGTCACTTATGGCCAATACTGCGGCCAAACAAACAAGTCACCAAAAACCTGACCCACGGACTTGGTGTAGAGGCAACAAAGGGGAAAAGAGCACAAGATTAATAAGGGAAGGCCACACACTGATCAGGCATGGCAGAAAGAAAGGAAAGGGATCCTTAGGAGATTGTGAGACCCCCAACAGCGAGTGTTGCAAAAGGTAAGACGGGACAAGCGAACGACGCAACTTTCGTAGGGATCGAAACGTTTGCCTAGAGAATATTCCGATTGCGCTGACATTGCCCCCGGAGAGATTAGGTGCACGAGATTGGATTGTGCAGAGCAAACACGGCGCCCCGCAAGCACTTTAACCAACGGAAATCGGGAGCGGGCCGTGGGCAGGTGGTCAAGACAAACAAATCCCATCGGTATTCAGAACCGAAAAGAAGAAATAACCGCAAGAAGTTGTACAAAAAAGAACATATAACTCCATGTAGGTCGTCACAACAAAGAGTACAGCGCCTCACATTGCACTCAGTCGCGGAAGCACAAGTCCTCGAAGAAGCGCGAAAGGAAACAACTCACGGCGAGGATCCAGGCAGATCGCTCAAAAGAAACAGCGCAAGCAGCGACACCTGCCTGGATATTGGGCGCAAGACCTTAGTGCCACATCCCTCCCGGACCGAATACCACGACGATAGAAAAATAACCATACAAGGCCGATTCGATGCGCGAGCACCCAACAATGTGCAACAAAGATTGATCAACAGACAAGCACCAACCGAAGACCATAAGGCAGGCCACGCGTTCTTACATACGCACGCCTTAACGTGGGGGTGCATCACAACAGCGTCCGTAGCGAACACGGTGACTTACATACACGGATTTCATTTATCGGGAATATCCAACGTCAGCTTAATCGGAATCTAATGTACAAATTCATGTATCTTATACTGCTCCCAAGTGAAAGTGGGCCCGTTTGGTTGCAGTCCACTTGTCTAAATGGTGGACCCATCAATTCATCATGGACATCCCAGTCCCTGGATGCAGGGCGCGAGCGGATATATAAAGCCCACTTTAATCTTCCTATACTGACGATAAGTTAACAGCGGCTATTTCTTCATCGATCACACGAAACCTTTCATGTTGCTAGTTTCACGTATGGTGTGTTCTGTGTTTTGCCAACTCATAAACCCTCCGATCCTAGGTAACATTCCGCTCCAAGCCAGAAAATATTTTTCTGGACCGGAGGTCGGCCGCTGCTGTGGTCTATAGAGTTTTATTGCAGATTAAAGTTCCTTCTTAATCGAAGTATAAACAATGGAAGTATCTGGAACACCTAAAAAATCAGACAAATAGATGAGGGCAGGGGAAAGTATAGCCACCCTGATCGAGAGAGCGGCCACACAGCATAGCGGTCACAGCTAGGGGTGAGGAAATGGGCATGAAAAATCAAGATTTTCAAAAGTAAACATGCATTTTATTCTAATTTTTGTCCGTGCGTAATATATATGAAGGATAAAAGGGGACAAGATCAGGAAATCGCTTAAGACTAGATAGTTTAAAAGGGAGCTCAAGTATACACAGCGTAAAGAGGGTAACCAAAGTCCGACTTACAGCATCCACCACCTAGGGGGATGAGCAAGGCAACTGCGATACTGTGAATCATAGAGTACAATGTAACTCAGGTGAGTACCCCCTAGTGGTGGCTGCAGGCAGCGGATAATAATTACACTCTATAGATAGTTGGATGATTTGTGTGTGAGGAACCATTGAGATCTGGGTCCCGTTATTACTAATATTAAGTGGTTAAAATGGTTCTGACACAATGTGACCCTTAACAAAATTATTACTGGATATGTTTCAAACTTTTCAGAAGTTATGGATGAGGATAATATAAGTAGTCCAACTTTCTGTGTTGGACCAAAATTGGATGTTTAAAGGTAAGAATACTACCACACAGGAAGAAGGAAGAGCTAGAACCAAGCTACTGACATTATGGGTGTTGCCTCCTTGGCCGATCTGCTTTTTTAGTGGTTGCTTCTTAATTTCAGGTTTTTACTAAAAACAGGCTTATAAAATTATGCAAACAAGCCCCTACAGAGAGCTCCGAGACTCGGATAGGTGATAATGGAGCATGGAGCCCCTAAGGCTAATTGGCATAATTTTTAAAGGGAATAAGAAAATAAGAAGACAGAAGCAGATCCTGCCAGGTAGGAGTCACACTACCAGTATGTCAGTGGTGACTTTGGTTTAAGATATGCATCTATCCTGGTCGATAGAATTCAGTAATAGTTCTACCACACATGCTTCCTTTGAGGGGGTCGAAGTAATGACCAGGTGAATGAGTAACCAAACACCAATGCGTTCACTGCAACGGAACAGGAATCCATTCCCAGCCCGTCCACCAGATGTCGATGCTGCCGATGATGAAAGTACCGCTGGAAGCCCTGAAGTTACATGCCGGCCTAACTTAATGGTAGAAGGTAGGTGTATAAGTGCAACTTTTCGTCGAAACACTTTTTTATTTTTTTAAATGCGGTGAGGGTCGGTTTTTTGTTTTGTCACGGAGCAGTGGGGTTTCGTATCGGCCACGCCCCCAATATTTCCGTGCACGAGCATGGCAGGCGCCAGAAACAGGATGCGCCAATTACGAAAATCCAGAATCGCGTGCGCACAAAATCACGGGGCAATACAGGGAAAATCGAAGCGCGCAATCGGCAATTAAAGTATTAGAGAGTTTTAACCGTCGGAAAACGCAAATCGGGCCCTTAGTAAATGACCCCCACAGTGTTTACTATGTGTAATAGGTGGGAGCTCTGACCACGTGAGCTTGCAATCAAAAGGGGATGAAAAAAGGATTAGGAAAATTATAAAGGAAAATGAGAAGAAACTGACAAGAGACCAGATCATTAATCCTCTATTTCCTAGTCCCGCTCTCTGCATTGGTGACGGGCAGCATATTGCATGTGCAATCCCGTGTAGCGTCCACGCAGGTTGTCACGTCAGAGGGGAGGGGTGTACAGACACATCTTATTGCTTGAATACAAAAAAACATTAAAGGGAATGTCTGACCAAAAAAAACAAAGCCCTCACTGATCCCTTGCTGCTCCAGTTCTCATACTGGTCTTGGACCTTTAAGCCCCCCTAATCCAATCACTGGCCCCAACCGTGACCCAAAACCAGAGACCAGTGATGGCGGGTACCAAAGGGAAATTCAAAGGAGATTCTTGTGTGGACAGGACTCGGTTTCTCTATTTATTCCTATGAGAATCTCAATGTGAGGCTGATTAGGGTCTGCTCTCCATAACTGGCCTTTAGAGAGTCGCCCCCTGCTGGATCATCTTCTGTAAGGGTCTGAAGTTATTGTCATGGATTTTGCTGTTGTCTCAGGTTTCCACGATGATAACAGGATGGTAACTTGTCAGTGATATCTCAGTTTTTAGGATATATATGGAAGTCTGTGCCTTACACTTTCTTTATACTAGATCCCCCAAGACCAAATACTGCTGCATCAGGGTCTGAAGGGTCAAATTTACATATTTATCTTTAGAGGCATGGGGAAAAAGTCAAAAAACCTGGTCTGTCAGTCAGAGTGATTAAAAGGGAGGTCACTCGTGGAAAGATGTCCCAGCGACGTAGGGGCCTTAAAACAACAAGAATCGAGGACTAGAAGTGCTCGATGTTAAGTCACAAGATGCCACACAAGACATCGGCTCAGCCCATTAAAAACAGAACAAGGCGGTACAAGTGTGTGGGGGGGTGGGCCAGGGACTCCTTATGAAACAATCCAAGCGAGATCTGGACGCGGAAGGAAAAACAAATCTCTGCTCCACAAAACGCGGCCCGGGTAATTTCGAAATTAGAGGCATCAAAATCAGCCGGAACGGGACTCGAAACTATATAACTGACGACAAAGGAATAAAGTAAGTGGCGGCCAGGCAATGGTACGCAAGGTGGGGGAAGAAAAAACCTGAAAAAAAAAAAGGTTTGCTCCAAGAAGGAAAAAAGGTCCCAAGGAAAGATAGCCGTCATATATCGTGCCGCAAAGATGAACCCGGTGCCAAGATAGCACTAGAAGGAGCAAAACGAATTGATCTTTTGCCATTAAGCCTCTGGTAACCAAGTCCGGAAGGGGTGGCACTCTGTAAGTGCATGTCCAGACTAACAACAGAACAAGGACAGTGAAAAGATAAACAGTTAGATCGGGGTACTACAGCCACCTCAACAACAACGGACACTGCTGAAGAAATGGTTCACGGTATCACGGTCCGGGGAAAAAGCACTCCTGAGTGTCACCGGTAAAGCAAACCTACTCGGTAGAGAGTGGGACTATACCGTGCAAAAAAGCTACCCCGATTAAAAAAGTAGGTGGGAAGGGGACCCAAAGCCGTGGTGACACCATAGTATGTGATGTTCCGGGAAAAATAGTGGGCCATCAAAACCACGGAAGGAAGGAAACAGGCACAATGGGGCATATCTATAGATCGTATTAGACGAACGAAACTATTATCACGAGGTCAGAACATTGATCTAACTGGAAGCACAAAAAAGGGGGAAAGGGAAAAAAAGAGGGGGAGAGATGAGGGGGAAAAAAAAAAAACAAAAAAAAAAAAAAAGAAAAGGGAAGGTGGTATAGAAAAGGGAGAGGGGGAAAAAAAGCAGAGGAAGGGAATGGGGAAAGAAAGAGGAAAGAAAAAAGGGGGGGGGGGTGGGTGGGAGAAAAGGAAAAAGGGAGATGGAAAAAAAAGGAACACAAACAATTGAATAGGAGAGGAGGGGGAGAGAAGGAAAGAAGGGGGAAGGAGGGAGGGGGAATCCACTCTCGCTGTGGTTCGGCCGAAAGAAGGTGGGAAAGAGGGGGAGAAAAAGGGAAAGGGGGAGAAAGGGAAAAAGGGAAGGGAGGGGGGGGATAGGGAGAGGGGGGAAAAGTATAAGAAGGGAAGAGGTGGGGTGCAAACAGGGGGAAGGGAAGAAAAAGCGGGGAAGGGGGGGGAGAGGGAACACGTGATGGGGGGGGGATGGAAGAAAGGGGGGGGCGAGAGGAGAAAGAAAAAAGAAAAGAAAGAGGGGGGAAGGGGGCAGGAGAAGGAAAGGAGAAAAGGGGAAAAGAAAAGGAAGGGGAAAAGGGGGGGGAAAGGAAGAGAGGGGGAGGAAAGGTGGGGGGGGGGGCAAAAGGGGGGGAGGTCATTGACAGCATGTGTGCACCAGATCCCCGGATCCACAAAGAACGAAAGACCATCTGGCTCTCAGGGACTTGGTAGTCTAAGATGGTTAGGAAGGGGTCATGAATCGGCAAAAAAAGCCATCAAAAAATGAAATAGACAAAAACGTCTGCTCAAGAGTACAAGCTATCCCAGCTTGGGAACGATGGGAACCATAGTACGTTGTATAAATAGATTAGATACGAGGAAATAAGTTAACTGTGGATCTATCCACTATAACATTAGGAAATCCCGAGCGATTCCGGCACCAAATTACCCCCTTTCTAACTCAATAACTCGTCGCATTCTACCGGTGGCGGTAAAAGAACCCGACCCACTCATACCGTCTTGTCCAATACACTCCTCTATAACGGTTTCGGCGCAAGAGCCCAACAATAAGGCCCATGTCTCCATTCCCTCCTTAGCTTTAAACACGGCCGCCAAATCTGCACAGCCTGGTCTGTCCTGCAACAATAAAATGGTGGCTTCAAATCGGCCGAGAAAATCAAAGGCCGCAAATCTAGCCCGCATCAACTTAATGCTGGCGACTTAATGGACGCCAGTGTCAACGAGTGGGTGCCGCCATCATGAAATCAATACAAAAAATTATCTCCTATCCTAGACTATTAGACACCACTACTACACTATTCTACATAAGGCTACTGCACATTACTATTACCCCTATCGTGTATATACATGGAACAGCACAGTACTACTACTCCTATCCGTTTCTTCATTTGATGTGATTGCAGGAATACAGTATACTATAATAAATGTTTATTTATTTTGTTCAACAATAAAAGTTAATTCTTGTTCATGGAAAAATAAACATTATAGGTGCAGTCTCTCCCCAGTTTTCTGTGGTTGTATCTATGAACAATAGACCGAGCCCTGAATGCCAGGAGACATTGTCCCAGGCAGCGCAGACCTGGCGCACGCGCCTCGTGCACCTACATTCCTGCTGTGCCAAAGTTAGTGTAAATCTAAACATGTTCTAGATAACTACTAACACCCAGAGGCTTGCGAGGGAGACGAGAGCCATATATAGCGCACGCAGCGGGACACATCTCCATTTTAAAGGCATTTTCTCATCTGCTTCTGATTTTCCTATCGCTGTTCTCATCTATTGACTTCGGAGGCAGAGAAGATGCCAAGTGACGGAGCCAAGAATTTCTGCTCAGTGAGAGACCTCATTATCTGTGTCAGAGAAAGATAACAACAAAGAATGTCCCAACAAATGGAAGCAAAACAAAAATACCATAAAATTGTAGGTTCAGCAGCTCAATCCTGTGCGGGAGAATATATCTACTTATATAAAGTTACCAACCAAGATTACACATGGCCTTCAGGTCGCAACTACTTACCTGTACTGTATGAATATATAACTACTCTAAGTACTGTCCCCTATGTAAAGAATATAACTACTATAATATAGCCCCTCCCATATGTACACAGAATATAACTACTCTATATATACTGCCCCTATGTACAAGATATAACTACTAATACTGCCCCCTATGTACAAGAATATAACTACTATAATACTACGCCCCGCCCCCCTACTGCCCCTAAGTACAGAATATAACTACTATATATACAGCCCCCTATGTACAAGAAATATAACTACTATAATACTGCCCCCTATGTACAAGAATATAACTACTATAATCAGCCCCCTATGTACAGAATAATACTACTATAATATACTGCCCCCTATGTACAAGAATATAACTACTATAATACTGCCCCCTATGTACAAATATAACTACTAATACTGCCCCCTATGTACAAGAAAATATACTACTATAATACTCTGCCCCCTAATGTACAAGAAAATACTACTATAATACTGCCCCCCTATGTACAAAATATAACTACTATAAATACTGGCCCCTATGTACAAGAATATAACTACTATAATACTGCCCCCCTATGTACAAGATATAACTACTATAATACTGCCCCCTATGTACAAGATATAACTACTATAATACTGCCCCCTATGTACAAGAATATAACACTCATACATACTACTGCCCCCTATGTACAAGAATATAACTACTATAATGATCAGGGGCCGTCGTGGCAACCATACGGTGTACAAGAGCCAGTAATAACACTGCTTGTGCTGGAACTACGTGCTCAAAAGGTAAGCAGGTCCCAATGTACCACTACTATAGGACTGAACATATAGAACTAGGGGTGTCCACCCAAGCTATGAAAACCAGAGTATACTACGATAAAGATACTGCCCGTCTATTGTCACAAGAAAAAGATGAAACCTGGCCTGATAAGACATACACATGGGCGGAAGCCGTATGGGGTACGAAAAATAAGTTGATGAACTAGGACTATCAGGGGATAGCATGACCGCTTCTATAGTACACAATATAACGGCTTATAATTACTAGACCCCCTATGTACAAGAATACACTACTAATAATACTGCCCCCATATTGTTACAGAAAAATGCTTACACAATAAATACACTCTCTCCCTTGTCATCCCAGTCGACTACTAATATCTATAAGATAAGCTGTCTCGCTATTAGCCCCCATACTGTAAAGATATAACTCACTATAATATACATGCCTGATTCATCGCCTCTTTGTGTACACTGAATATAACTGACTATAACTTGCTCCCTATGTCAGTTAATACTAACCATCTAATTATTTGCCTAACATTCCCTATGTATACAAGAATATATACGGTGTCTATTAATGCAGTCTGGGGTGCTCCCTATGCCTACAGGGAATATAACTACTATAGTACTCCCCCCCCTATGTACAGGATATAATTCACTATAATACTTGTCCCCGATGTGTACAAGGATGATAACGTAAACCCACTATAAAATACTTAGGGCCGAAACTACGCCGGAGGGAGGTTAGGTGGGTATATTTAACAGAGCGAATATAACTAATATAAAATACTGCGATTGAAATAATGAGGTGAGGGGATAAATGTAACTACCAAAAGAAAAAGAGCCAAAAAAGCACGAAAAATACCCCAGACTTTACCAAGAATATACTACTGCTAATACAAATAAACCTTGGAAAATAACAAACGGGACTGGATAAAAGCCAAAAAGGTGTACGGGGCAACAGAGCAACCCTATGTATCAGCGCAAAATATAACAACTATAGAATGACGAAAAAATACTGCCCCTGATGTACAAAAGAATATAACATACTATGGTGAGTAACGTGAGGCTAAGGAAGGGTAAAAAATCTACGGCACATACATTAAAATGACAACAAGAATGAAGAATAACCAATGACGGTAATAGGGAAAGAATACTCAAATATACACAAAATAAGGCATGCCCAACCCTCGTACAAAGGAATATAAACAATACTATAGATAGGGCTGGTGGACTGTAGCTGTGGGCCCTAATCGGTACAAAAGAAAAAAAATCAAATTAGACGGGGTACTATACCAACATTGCCTAAACGAACCATAATGTACAAATAATAATACACTAGCTCTAATCACGTGTCGCCCGGGGGCGATTCCTAGATACCAAAAAAATATAACTTAGCTTAGTCCAAGGATGCCCCTGCCAAGGGCGCCAAAAATAGATGTACATCAGGAAAAGTAAAGAATATAAACACTACTAGAATAAGGAATCCTGCGACGAAAATAGAGTAAAGGAAAAAAAAAAAGGGGGGGGCCCTGAGGTATCATAAAAATAGCTAAACATAAAAAACCTGTAAACAAAAAAATGGGGCTAAATAGGATCTAAACTGGCGCCCGCGAGGAGGTAGAACCGGAGGATTATACCCTACATGATAAGTACATGCCCGCGTATGTACAAGAAGGGTATATGACTAGACAAAATATAATAGCGAGGGCCGGCGGAAAAAAAACACTGGGCCCCCTATAAGTAAAAAGCAGAAAATAAGAACAGTCACTAGGCATATAATACTAAAAAGGGGGCCCCGGGCATGTATGACAAGAAGATACACATAAACTATAAAATAACTGGAAAGCGGGGCGAAGGGGGAAAAAAAAGAGAAACGGCGGACAATATGGATACAAGAAGGAGGAAATAAAACTACTAAGAATACTGCGAAACCACTATGTACAGGAAAAATATGGGAGAGTACTATAATAACTTACCAGGCCTATGTGCGCAATAACATAAACTGGACTATAATGATGCAACACTGCACGAGAACCCTATGTACGATAAAAAATATAACAAGACATGATAGAGTAAACGCCGAAAAAGAGGAAACACCCGGTGGGTGAAAGAAAAAAATAGCAGGAGAAATACATACCGGTAAACTAAATAATAAAAAACTAGGACTAGAAAAGTGAAAAAACCAAAATAGCCACAAAACCGAATGCATGGATTAAACATAGAATAAAAAACAACTATATAGGGTAGCAATCACTAAGCGGGCCACCACATAAAATGTGAACGGGAGAGAATATGAACAAGGATACTATAATACAAGGAAGCACGGCCTGGAAAGTGTGTAAAACAGGAAATACAATACTAAATCTACTAGGCTAGGGTCCGGGGCCGCTATAATACAAGAGAATCTAGACGTACTATATTATAACTGCCCCCTATTACAAGAATATAACTACTATAATACTGCCCTCCACCCCTATGTACAAACTAACTAACTAAATCTGCCCACACCCCTCTGTACAAGGAATATAACTACTATAACATACTGCCTGTCCTATGTACCGGATATGAACTACTACTAATTACTGCTCTCCCTATGTTCAGAAACAAGAACTAATCATAATTACTATACTGTCCTACCTCATGTACGAAAGAATTAACTACTTATAAACTGGCGCGGGCCGTTACTGTACTTTATGAACTATAACGACTGCCTAACTACTGCCTTCCCTATGTACACCAAAATTCTATCTATAATACTCGCCCCTATGTACAGGTGGGATCATTATACCTACCATATACTTTCAATGGTTCTGAGTTTTTTTTTTCTCATCGTTTATGGTTCATTTATTCCTCCCCTCATCTACGCCCCACACTTCTAACAATCATCTACTCATGTCCTCCTTCCTTCCCTTTTTTTCTATCCCTTCCTTCTCCCGCGCCCTCACCGTTGCTCCGTGCCTCTCTCCTCGCGGCTTTTCCGTCCCAGCATTCCAGTAGGAGGGACATCCGCTGGTTTAAAAATTAGGAACAAAAAATCTCTTGTAAAGTGTTTTGTGTGGCTGAGGTGGGGCGGGCGTCGCCCCAGGGGCTTGTTGGCGTTTGTATAGATTCTCTTTTCTTAGTCTTTTCACTTGGTCATTTTGTAACACATTTGCTAATTTGCTACAGATGAGCATCGAGAACATTGTTATTTATTATCAATTATTATTATTATTGTTTTATTTATTTAATTTATGATTATTTTTATCATTTTTTATTTTAGACGTTTTTTTATCTTTGTTATTCAGTTTCATATTTTTGAAACTTTACTATCATGTTAGATTATTTTATGCTAAATGCCGTAACAAGGAAAAGTTTCTTGTATCATGTTCATGTGGCTTCAACATGAAAATTTTGGAGTTGTCTGTGTCCCTATTCCTTCCTGCATGTAGGAATTGTTACCCAGATATCGGGTGCATGCGGGTTCCTGTCGTTGGATTGGGTTGCAATCTCCCATAAACCCTCATATTCGGTATCGCGGCGCTTCCCTCCTCTGCTCTTATGGGCAACCATTTTTAGTATATGTGGGGACCCTGTCTTCTCTTGCACAGCAGTGTGAGGTCTGATTACACATCTCTCCAGGGACAATACATAACACTGGCTGCACAGAGCACAGCAGTGTGAGGATACAACCCCAGTGCCCTTGCAGAAACTACAATCCTGAAATATAAATTGATCTATCACAATCCTGCTGCTACTAACAACATACACAAAGGTCTGATTACACATCTCTCCAGGGACAATACATAACACTGGCTGCACAGAGCTCAGCAGTGTAAGGCAAGCCTCCAGTGCACTTGGAGAAGCTACAATCCTGGAATATAAAGCCATACTTAACAGTCCTGCTGCTACTAATAAAACGCACAAAGGTCTGATTACACATCTCTCCAGGGACAATGACTATCACTGGCTGCAGAGAGCACAGAGCACAGCAGTGTGAGGACCCACTCCCAGTGCACTTGGAGAAGCTACAATCTTGGAATATAAATTGATCTATCACATTTCTGCTGCTACTAACAAAGGTCTGATTACACATCTCTCCCGGGACAGTACATAACACTGGCTGCAGAGAGCACAGAGCACAGCAGTGTGAGGTCTGATTACACATCTCTCCCGGGACAGTACATAACACTGGCTTCATGACATCCGTTACAGAAAGGCAAATATGCAATCCTAAATAAAACAAATCCTCAGCTGTGAGAAGTAATCAATTGCTTTCATTTGCAATTATCAGATTCCAGTCACTGACAGCAAGCAGTGTTCTTGAATGCGGTGATACACAGCCTATTATTAATGCAAGACCCCCATCCCCGATGATTGAGCGCTGTATACATTAGAACAGCAAACTCCTCGCAGCTCATTTCTGGTTTCTATAAGCAAATCAGATTCCTGTCAGCACATCAGACACATAAACAAACTGGGGGGAGGTCTGGGGGTCCCCCCCTGCGGAGAATGTGGTCCGGGTCATCATTAGTGTAATGTGTAAATCCAGGGGGTCATCCAGCTTGTGCTTACTGGTTACAAGAAGTAGATGAGATCTGTGCGATGCTCTGCAGAGGTCAGGTCCTCAGTCTTCCCGGGATCCCCCCAGCGGCTGCGGAGCCCCCATTAATCTCTATTAGATTGAGAGTATTTACTGTCCTGTACAATACACAGGGAATGGTTCCAATTACATCTGCTCCAAGTCCTCATCACTAAGTGGAGCAGAGGTTATGGGGGGTGTAGTATGAGGAGCCAGCACAGCGCTCAGCTCTGCTACATCGCACAGTGTGGTGTCAGAGGAGAGGCTATGGTGAAGCACAGCGCTCAGCCCTGCTACATCGCACAGTGTGGTGTCAGAAGAGAGGCTATGGTGAAGCACAGCGCTCAGCTCTGCTACAACGCACAGTGGGGCTCATTTACTAAGGGTCAGTTGGATGTCAGTTGGGTTTCCCGACGATTTCCATTTTGCCCCGGGATTTTGGCGCATTGGCGCCAGCTTGCACTCGACAGAAGTCGGGGGGCCGGCCGTCTGACAACCCAACGGATTCAGACAACAAGCAGGATTTTAGATTTAGAAATGTGTCGCAAGACACGCAGTTACAAGCACCGGGAAGAAGCAGGTGAACTCTGGCGGACCTCGGAGTGGAAGCGACGGATGCAGGAACTCGGGCACACGATCTTAGTGAATCACTGCAGACCCGAATCCTCATCGGACAGCGCAGCGCGGGATCACGACAGGACCGGGTAAGTAAATCTGCCCCATTGGGGGTCATTTACTAAGGGCCCGATTCGCGGTTTCCCGTCGTGTTACCCAAATATTTCCGATTTGCGCCGATTCTCCCTGAATTGCCCCGGGATTTTGGCGCACGCGATCAGATTGTGGCGCATCGGCGCTGGCATGCACGCGACGGAAATCGGGGGGGCGTGACCGAACGATAACCCGACGGATTCGGAAAAACCGCCGCATTTAAAACAAAAACTCTGTCGCAGAGCTTGCACTTACCTTCGCTCAGCCCGAGCCGGTGAACTCCTGCGCGTTCCGATGCTTTTCAGCTCAGCAGCGCCACCTGGTGGACGGCGGAGGAACTACCTTAATAAATCCCGGCCAGACCCGAATCCAGCGCAGAGAACGCGCCACTGGATCGCAAATGGACCGGGTAAGTAAATCTGCCCCAATGTGTTATCACAGGAGTCTACAATGTATCCAGTATAAGCGAAACATCCAGCACTGCTACATCGCGGGATATGAAAGGCTATGGAAGAAATGTATCCATGTGATTGTCACAAGTCGATACAAAGTCGATGACTCTGGAGAATGGAGAGCGCTGTACGGGGGGGCAGGGGTTGGAGAGCTGAGCATGTATTTAGGCTGATGACCCCGGCTGCTGCAGAACATCGCTCTGCTCCTCACATTTCATACATTGAAGCTTAATGTAACATCTATTTTCCTTTAATATCCCTCCTCCCACTGGACCCCTGCAGAATATTTATTTAGCAGCCAATGAAAACATGGACCCTGTGGAGCACCTCAGTGTAGCAGAGCGCCCCCTCGTGGGTGACCGGGGGTCTGCAGGTCAGTGCATGGTGCACCTGGAGAAACAGCCCCGCAGGTCACACATTCTGTATGTACAGGAAGCTTCTCCTCCATATGTAAGTGGCTGCTCCATGGAGGGTCCTGGCAGCGGGGGTCCCCTTAACCCTTTGATTGAAGTTATTCTTTGATTTGACATTTATAACCATTATACTGAATGTTTCCTATGGCTCTTCTGAGAAAGAGAGGGACAGCGAGCCCAGAACCCTTCTGCAGGAGAGGAGATTGGAGAAGCCAGCCCTTGGTTCTGCTTGTATTGTAATTGAATTTCTTCAGTACTTCAGGATTTACTTCCCATTGGGTTGCACCACGACATCCCATCCCTTCCCAAGAGCAGCAACAGGTGGTGACACCTCGACAATGTCCGGAGAACCAAGTGTAGCCTTGAGGTCACCCCTAACCCTGGCACTGCACTTCCTTCCACTGATAATTCCTGATCTATTCTCTCTTTGCTACTTCCTCTCCCACCGTGTATCTTCTCTACTTCCTCCATTCTTCCCTCTTTTCATTCCTCATTTCCCTCTTCCTCCTCCCTCCTATCCATATTCCTTACACTTGTTCTTTCCTTACTTCTTTCTTTCTCTCTTACTCCCTTCATCATTTCTTGATCGCTGTCTATAATGTTATTTGTACCAGAACCTGTGGAGTTCTATGTCTTTGCCTCCATCACTTCTTTCTTTTCTTCCTTCCATCCATCCATTATTTTCTATTTTCCATGTTTTTCCATCATTCCCCTCCATTCCTTCCTCCTTCCATTCTTGCCTCCTTCCTCCGTGGTGACTCTTCTAAAGGTTCCTTTAGATCAGTGGTGGCGAACCTATGGCACGGGTGCCAGAGGTGGCACTCAAAGCCCTTTCTGCGGGCACTCAGGCCATCACCCCAGGACAGAGATCACCTGCAGTCCCAGGCAACTTAAGAGATTCTGGGCTCAGCGCTATTTTAAAGTGACACTTCATTGGCTGTTTTGAACTGCAGGAACTGTGAGAAGGTTTTGACAGAACTGCATTATATGTAGGGTCCTCCTACTGCACCCACCATTCTTCCTGTACAGAGACCCTGGAGAGAAGCTATAATGAGAGTCTGAAATTGTCCTTCTTTTTTCAACTGTATTGACGGCCGATACGATTGGAAGATGTGGAGGAACAGGCAGCAATAAGTTACTGCTTAAAATTCCATGCTGGCACTTCACAATAAATAAGTGGATTTTGGTTGTAGTTTGGGCACTCTGTCTCCAAAAGTTTCGCCATCACTGCTCTAGATGTTGTGGACCTCCTCAGGTTCTGCTCGCACAGTCTCATGTCTATGGAGATCCATTAGGCGAATCCTCCCCCCAGTGATCCCTGGAGATCCTGTCATCTAGAATATTCCATTACAGAGAATTAGAAGCCTCTTCTCTGTGAACTTTTTGAAGCCATGGTGATGTTTTTCCATTTTTGAGTATTTTACATACATTTTCCAGAATTGCTCTTTTTTTCTTATAACTCTGTTTATTGGAGACTCCAGCGTTTCCACGGCTCAGAGATCACAGGCGGACGCCCCCCTCCCCCTCCCTCCTGTCATTTACTAAATCCACATGTTGCGTTTTAAGTCTAAATTACATTAGTTTGTGGTTGAATAATCGGACAGTTTATGGCTCATGTTATGGCTGAACCTTCCCGGCACCTGAACCGCGGACACGAGACGTAGGAGCAACAGGTCTGAAAATATGTCTCAGATCTTCTCTGTGATCAGCGAGTACATCCTGCAGCCCCGTCCTCATGTCCAGACCCAGAGTACAGTCTATGACCCTCCAAGAACCACAGACCCGGAGTACAGTCTATGACCCTCCAAGAACCAGACCCAAGTACAGTTCATGACCCCGCCAAGAACCAGCAGACCCGGTGTACAGTCTAATGACCCCTGCCAAGAACCCAGCACCCGAGTACAGTCTATGACCCTCCAAGAACGCAGCACCCGGAGTACAGTCTATGACCCGCCAAGAACCAGCAGACCCAGAGTACAGTCTATGACCCTCCAAGAACCACAGACCCGGAGTACAGTCTATGACCCTCCAAGAAACAGCAGACCCAGAGTACAGTCTATGACCCGCCAAGAACCAGCAGACCCGGTTGTACATCCTATGACCCCCAAGAACCAGCAGACCCGGAGTACAGTCTATGACCCTCCAAAACCAGCAGACCCGAGTACATCTATGACCCCGCCAAACCCAGCAGACCCAGAGTACAGTCTATGACCCGCCAAGAACCAGCAGACCCGGTGTACAGTCTATGACCCTCCAAGAACCAGCAGACCCGGAGTACAGTCTATGACCCTCCAAGAACCAGCAGACCCGGAGTACAGTCTATGACCCGCCAAGAACCAGCAGACCCAGAGTACAGTCTATGACCCTCCAAGAACCCACAGACCCGGAGTACAGTCTATGACCCTCCACAGAGAAAGAAACAAGCGCAGCCTCATTACGAGGACGGTGACGACTATTGTCAGAGTTCCACTAGGTACCCGCCCACCCCCGGGAGAACCAGTCGGTCCAGGTGACGAACGGGACTGTAAAAAATGTACCGAGTCTATTGACCACCAAAGAACCAGCCAGAACCACGGTGTTACAGTCTGAAGAGAACCCCTCCAAGAACCAGCCGAGAAACCGGCAGTACAGTCTATGACCCCCAAGAAACAGCAGGACACCGGAAGAGTTAACAGCTATGACCCGCACAAAGAAACCAGCAGACCCAGGGAGTAGCAGAAGTAGGACACGCCAAGAGACCAGCAGGACCGCGAGTATCATTCTATGACCCGCCAAGAACCAGACCTAACGACCCAAGCCAGAGGACAGAAGTCTATGACCCCAAGAACAGCAGCCCCGGAGTACAGTCTATGACCCTCCACAGAACCAGCGACCCGGAGTACAGTCATGACCCGCCAAGCAACCCACAGACCCGAGAGTAACAGTCGTAGACCAACACCAAAGAAACCGGAGCAGACCCCCGGAACTATGTACACGTCTTAGAGCCCCCCAAGAAGTAAAGAAACACAGCTAGAGAGCCACGGTGTACAGAGTCTATGACCCCCCAAGAAACAGCAGACCCGGTGCGTTGTCGGACAGTCTTAGACCCCCCAAAGAACCAAGCAGACCCGGTTGTACGTCATGACCCCCCCAAGAACCAGCAGACCCGGAGTTAACAGTTAGGACCCAGTTACAGGACCAGAACGCATAGCAGAAACCACAGCGCACGTTTAGTTGCTCAACGGGGTTCATAAGAGTGACCGCCTCCAAAAGAGCGAACCAAGAGAACAGATGAGGACCAAGTCTGACGAGCTAATGAAACACCTACACGAAGCCAACCACAGAGCGACGGAAAGGTAAGATCTATGCACCAGACCCAGACTGGGTCAGTACAGGTAACTGCGACCTCATCACCAAGACACTGGAGCAGACCAGCAGGTGTACAGTCTTAAGTGACCCCCCACAGAACCAGCAGAGTACCGGAGTACAGTCTATGACCCACCAAGAACCAGCAGACCCGGAGTACAGTCTATGACCCACCAAGAACCAGCAGACCCAGAGTACAGTCTATGACCCACCAAGAACCAGCAGACCCGGTGTACAGTCTATGACCCGCCAAGAACCAGCAGACCCGGAGTACAGTCTATGACCCGCCAAGAACCCACAGACCCGGAGTACAGTCTATGACCCACCAAGAACCAACAGACCCGGTGTACAGTCTATGACCCCCCAAGAACCAGCAGACCCGGAGTACAGTCTATGACCCACCAAGAACCAGCAGACCCAGAGTACAGTCTATGACCCGCCAAGAACCAGCAGACCCGGAGTACAGTCTATGACCCGCCAAGAACCCACAGACCCGGAGTTTAGTCTATGACCCGCCAAGAACCAGCAGACCCGGAGTACAGTCTATGACCCGCCAAGAACCAGCAGACCCGGAGTACGTTATGACCGCCAAGAACCCACAGACCCGGAGTACAGTTTGACCGCCAAGAACCAGCAGACCGGAGTACAGTCTATGACCCCAAGAACCAGCCGACCCGAGTAGCTCTATGACCGCCAAGAACCCACAGACCCGGAGTACAGTCTATGACCCACCAAGAACCAGCAGACCCGGAGTACAGTCTATGACCCGCCAAGAACCCACAGACCCGGAGTACAGTCTATGACCCACCAAGAACCAGCAGACCCGGTGTACAGTCTATGACCCCCCAAGAACCAGCAGACCCGGAGTACAGTCTATGACCCACCAAGAACCAGCAGACCCAGAGTACAGTCTATGACCTGCCAAGAACCAGCAGACCCAGAGTAAAGTCTATGCCCCGCCAAGAACCCACAAACCCGGAGTACAGTCTATGACCCACAAGAACAGCGACCAGGCCCAGTACAGTCTATGACCCCACAGCACCAGAAGGACAGACCAGCACATGACAGCCACCCAATGACTCGACAGACCACGAGACCAGTTATGACCAAGAACCAGCAGACCCGGTGTACAGTCTATCGAACCCTCCAAGAACCCAAGACCCGGAGTACGTCTATGACCACCAAGAACCCACAGACCAGAGTCAGTCTATGACCCACCAAGAACCAGCAGACCCGGTGTACAGTCTATGACCCCCCAAGAACCAGCAGACCCAGAGTACAGTCTATGACCCACCAAGAACCAGCAGACCCAGAGTACAGTCTATGACCCCCCAAGAACCAGCAGACCCGGAGTACAGTCTATGACCCACCAAGAACCAGCAGACCCGGAGTACAGTCGATGACCCGCTAAGAACCCAAGACCCGAGTTACAGTCTATGACCCCAAGAACCAGCAACCGGAGTACAGTACTAACCCGCCAAGAACAGCAGACCCGGTGTACAGCTATGACCCGCCAGAACACCAGACCCGGTGTACAGTCTATGACCCCCCAAGAACCAGCAGACCCAGAGTACAGTCTATGACCCCCAAAGAACCAGCAGACCCGGAGTACAGTCTATGACCCGCCAAGAACCACAGACCCGGAGGTACAGTCTAGACCCCCCAAGAACCAGCAGACCCGGTACAGTCTATGGACCCGCCAAGAACCCAGCGACCAGGTGTACAGTCAGGACCCTAGTCGCTATGACACCCCCAAGAACCAGCAGACCCAGAGTACATCTGACCCAAAGAACCAGCAGACCTAGTACAGTTTATGACCCCCCAGAACCCACCACCCCATATCCTCCCCCTCCAGCAATGTCTCAGATCTTCTCTGTGATCAGTGAGTACATCCTTCAGCCTAGTCCTTATGTCCAGACCCGGAGTACAGTCTATGACCTGCCAAGAACCCACCACAACCCCATGTCTTCCCCCTTCCAGCAATGTGCAACACCCCTGCCAAAGCGCATGGCAGAGGAGTAGTTGCGAATAAGCCCCTTGTACCATTTAGTACATACAGAGGTAATATGCAGCGGTAGCTACTGCTGGATAGGCAAGGGTTAATATTGAGTTTGACTGTTAATGTTATCATCAATGATATGCCTCAATGCACTTAATTGTGAACTGAAGTGTGATTGGGGAGTGAGCCACCACCTGACCAGAGGAAGTAACAAAACCTCTGGACAGGAAGAGGCCACCTCTCTTAGGAACCAGCTTCTGACAGAGGAGCATCGTCTCTTAGAGCACATGCTCTTACTACAGGCCTCCTAGGCCTCAGCTCTCACTATAGAGCTACAGAGTGTCAGTCCACCTTCAGGGCTGATACTGAACATTACCCAGGATTAACAGCTGCAGCTTCCAGCATTGGACACAGCTCCACCAGCCTGACTGCACCAGATGGTACCCAACCGTCCTGAGGTTCCTCTCCAAGATCACTCCAGTAATCTGCCTCTATACAGAATCGTTTGGCCTGTTGCTGCTGTTGGTTTGAATAAAGAAACTGTAAGTATCTTTTACGACAAACATTGCTCTGTCTGGTCCCTGCTACGGCTGTATCACCACCAAGGGCGCCCCATCTCCTCCAGGGATCCATACTACAGACTCTAATGGCTGCCCCAGGGAGAACCAGTACCAACAGCCTCTCCCTCATCTATTTCTTTCACACACCACACCGCTGGAGAGCTGCAGGCTGTACGACAGCCCTCCGGTCCCCATACCAAGCACCGCGACACTAGCGTGCCTAGGCCGCAAACGCAGCCACTCCGGTATTCGGGCCCCGGGTGTCTCCAGGCCCACAAGAAAAGGCAAGGCCCCGGTGGGGGATGTTGCAAATGTCTCAGATCTTCTCTGTGAGCAGTCAGTACATTCTGCAGCCCAGTCCTCATGTCCAGACCCAGTCTATGACCACCCAGAACCCACCACAACCCCATGTCCTCCCCCCTCAGCAATATCTAGATCTTCTTTGTGAGACATCAGTACATCCGTGCTCCGTCCTCGATGCCAGACGGCGGTACAGTCTATGCCCTGCCAAGAACCCACAGACCCAGAGTACAGTGTATGACCCCCCCAGAACCCACCACAACCCCATGTCCTCCCTCTCCAGCAATGTCTCAGATCTTCTCTGTGAGCAGTCAGTACATCCTGCAGCCCAGTCCTCATGTCCAGACCCGGAGTACAGTCTATGACCCCCCCAGAACCCACCACAACCCCATGTCCTTAATGTGAGTTTTTAAACCTTCCCCGGGAGCAGCCAGTACAGCTGTTAACCCTTACCCTGACCTCCAATAACAATGGAATAATCTAACACTACAGAGATGACTCTGGTGACCCTGAAAATGTGTCTCGGATCTTCCCTCTGAGCAGTCAGTAGGTCCTGCACCTTTGTGTACAGGCCAAGTCCCCTTACGACCCCCCTCCCCATATTCTCTAACGACAATGGAATAATCTAGCAAATAGAGAGGACTCTGCTGACCTTAACCCTCTGGTGAGAAAGGAAGGAACTACTTACCTATTTTTCACTCCGCTGACCCTGACCTCTAATGCTGGAATAATCTGACCACATTGGGACTTCTCTGACTCCCCAACAATCCGGTCTATGAGTGTAGGGTTATCTACTGGAAGTCCTAATTGCCCCTCGCAGGAAGGGTTGGCCTTGGCTACAAGGAGCTAGGTCGCCCCTAGGCTGAAGATGTCTGACTGAGTGCCAAAGGTCACAGTTGCCAGTACGAGCCAATAACCGGCAACAGACAAGGTCCTAGTCAGATCTGAGGACTGTACAGGATTCTGATTCTGGTCCAGCGTCTCAGGTGTCCAACAGCTGAAAGAAGGAGTCAGGACAATCTTAAAGGGATTTTCTAGGAATCTAGGGGCCTGGGGTGTGAAAATGAAGAAGGCAGACTTACCCTGCTATGGCTCCTGATTCTTGCATTGCTCCAGTACTTCTGGGTCACAGGTTCAGCCAATGAGTGGCTTCCTCAGACCGCGTGACCTCGGTACTGTTTTCCAGGGGACTTCACTTCCTTGTTGTCCCCTTGTCCCAGGAGGCCACTCCTACATGACACCGGATCTGCAGAGAGATCACAAGAAGGATTGTTCATGGAACCATGGAAATGAGAACCAAAATGGCCGCCTACATGTGTTGTCACCTCTGTACTTCTTGCTCTTCTAACCAGGGAGACAAACCGCTCTTGTTAATATATTTTTCATGGAACATCCCTTTAAGTGAAGTTTTGCAGTAAATGCACTTTGTGGCTGACTTTTCATCGCGTTCAGTTGACGGGTAGGCGCCCACTTAGAGGGAATTCTTCGCAGCCCGTGTGTGCGGATACATCCAGCCATTCCCATGAGGTCAGCCAGTGTGCGGTTATCCTTGGAAAACATCTCCTGCCTTTGGTTGGTAAGAAAAAGAAAATACAAGGATTGCGGTTCCAGAAAATACAAAAATCACCTTCATGTGTAAATGTTCTCAGAGAAATTGCAGGTTCATTTCGTGGCTTAGACGACGCGACCGTCTGGGTCAACTCTCGTTTAAATAAGTTACAATTTGCAATATGTTAAAGGGATTTTCCTCAAAGGCAACTATCATCCGAATCCATCCTGATAAACCCAGGACATTACTCATAGATCCGGGCACCGGGACTGTGGGAATCTTCTTGTATGTGTTATCCATGGCCTCCTTCCTTATAAAATCAACTTTTAAAATTATGCCAATGAGCCTCAGGGACTATCCTAGCCCCTCTGTGATCTGGCTTTACAGACTGTTACACTGTCTCACACAAATGTTGAGGAAGCAGGGGGAGGGTGAGACAGTGTAGCAGCCTGTAAAGTCAGATTACACAGAGGCTATGGTACCCCTCAGGCTTATAAGCATAATTTTAAAATTTGATTTTAGAAGTAAGGAGGTCATTGACCACAGTCACCAGGCCCGGCTCCAGCACCCGGCTAACCCGGGCAAGTGCCGGGGCCCCGGGGTACTGGAGGGGCCCACGGATCTCCCCGGGTCAGCAGGACATCTGCCCCGCTGCCGTGGATTCTCTTTCCTCTCTCATTGCGAATCTGTGTCCTCCGGACACAGATCGCAATGAGAGCATTGCACTCACTGCTGAAGGCTGAAGACCTTTGAGATGTCATGGTCACAGACATGCCGGGGAAAGCAGTAACAACACGGAGAGAGCTGAATCAGGTGAGGGGGAGACATGACAGGGGCCAGGGAGGGGGTCAGTGTGTAACGAAGGGGTCAGTGTGTATACGAAGGAGGGTAGAGGGCAGATGTGTATACAGGAGGGGGCAGTGTGGGTTACGGAGGGGGGGGCAGTGTGTATACAAGAGGGGTCAGTGTGTATACAGAGGAGGGGGGCAGTGTTGTATACAGGAGGGGGGCAGTGTGTATGACAGGAGGAGGGCAGTGTGTATACAGGAGGGGGGCAGTGTGTAACAGGGAGGAGGTGGGCAGTGTGTATACAGGAGGGGGTCAGTGTGTATACAGGAGGGGGCAGTGGTATACAGGAGGGAGGCAGTGTGTGATACAGGAGGAGGGCAGTGTGTTATACAGGAGGAGGGGCAGTGTGTATACAGGAGGGGCAGGTGTGTATACAGGAGGGAGGGCATGTGTATTACAGGAGGAGGGGGTCATGTATAAGGAGGGGAGGCAGGTGGTTACAGGGGGAGGGCTCAGGAGGCTGTATACAGGAGGGGGCAGTGGTGTTATACACAGGAGGAGGGGGTCAGTGTGTATACAGGAGGGGAGGCAGTGTGTATACAGGAGGAGGGGGGGAGCAGTGTGTATACAGGAGGAGGGCAGTGTGTATACAGGAGGGGGGCAGTGTAGGTGTTACAGCAGGAGGAGGGGGGGGGCAGTGTGTGTATAGCAGGAGGAGGGGGTGCAGAGGTGTATTACAGCGGAGGGGGGGGCAGTGTGGTTATACAGGAGGAGGTGGGCAGTGTGTATTACAGGAGGAGGGGGCAGTGTGTATTACTAGGAGGGGGGGCAGTGTGTATACAGGAGGGGCTGTATAGGAGGTGTGGATACAGTAGGGGGGGGGCATCAGGGTATACAGGAGGAGGGTCAGTGTGTATACAGGAGGAGGGTCAGTGTGGATACAGGAGGAGGGTCAGTGTGTATACAGGAGGGGGGCAGTGTGTATACAGCAGGAGGAGGGGGGGCAGTGTGTATACAGCAGGAGGAGGGGGTGCAGTGTGTATACAGCAGGAGGGGGGGGCAGTGTGTATACAGGAGGAGGGGGGGGGTGTGTGGGGAGGGGGGGGGGAGGGGGGCGAGGGGGGGGGGGGAGGGGGGGGCAGTGTGTGTGTATACAGGAGGGGGGCAGTGTGTATACAGGAGGGGGCAGTGTGTATACAGGGGGAGGGGAGGAATGTGTACACGGGGATGGGGGGGGCAGTGTGACTACTGGAGGGCGGCCCATAAAGGGGCCCACTAAAACCTGGAGCCGGCCCTGACAGTCACAAGCTGTGGAGCAGCTATATGCAGAGAGGTCAACAGTGTGAGGACACAGCCCAGTGCACTTGCATAATATACAATCCTGGAATATAAATCCTTATATCATAGTCCTGCTGCTACTAACAACATACATAAAGGTCTGATTACACATTTCTCCAGGGACAATACATAACACTGGCTGCAGAGAGCACAGCAGTGTGAGGACACGCCCCTAGTGAACTTGGAAAAGCTACAATCCTGAAATATAAATCCATGTATCACAGTTCTGCTGCTATTAACAACATACATAAAGGTCTGATTACACATCTCTCCAGGGACAACACATGACACTGGCTGCAGAGAGCACAGCAGGGTGAGGACACACCCCAAGTGCACTTGGTGAAGCTACAATCCTGGAACATAAATTAATATTTTACAGTCCTGCTGCTACTTACAACATACATAAAGGTCCGAATACAAAACTTCCCAGATAATAATGCAGAACACTGGTGGCATTTCACTGCAGAGAGCTAAGTGCCCAGCAGTGTGAGAACCTGTTTAGGAGAAGCATTATGGTTACTACTACCTGGTGTATATGTGGTTTATGCCCCAGGACACACAGTGCACCCAGTGGACTCTGAATCTGTCTGCAGCTCTGGAGGTGACTAGAGCATAATTCCAAGCGAGAGAAGAAAACAGCGATCAGCACTTTTGCAGCTTTAGAATTTCCCTTGGATTAGATTTTGCTTCTACATTTGATATAATCCCATTTTCTTCCCCCGCTGACATGGAGACGTTTCCTACAGTCTGAGCCATTATGGAGAATTACATGTAATGATGGAGTCCTGACCCCAGAACTCTGCACGATCACAGCCCGCACCCCGCGCTCTGCTATTTATCTATCACTCCCACGGCCATATAGTGCACTCCATGTTACCTGCCAGACTGCACCGCAATAACATGTCACAGGGGCCATGCCCTGATCCCCTCTCCGGAGAGCCTCCTCCAAGACTGAGCAAGATCCTCTGCAGAAACCAGGGGTTAATATAAGCATGTGTGAAACAGCGCCACAACTGTGCAATGGTGGTGTTTGGTACTGCAGCTCATTTTCAATAACAGGTTCTGAGTACAAACTACAACACGACACATATCTCAAAGACAGCGCCGCACCTCTTCATAGGTCATGTCTGGTATTGCAGCTCAGGCAGTGGAAATGAGCTGCAATACCAGACACGACCTATGAAGAGGGGCAGCGCTTTTTTTTTAGATATGTTTTGTGTTGTATTTTCTGTTTAGTTCTTACTCAGAACCTGCCCCGACCCCTATCTAAATCCTACTGATTGTAATTGTAATACGTTATATTGATGAAGAATTAATAATATATGTAATAAAAAAGTGAAATAATACAAAATCATCTACATCATACAGGAAAGTCTTTACGACAGCTCCCTGGCATTGAGCAGCACACTGGATGGATTCATCAGGGATCTTTCACAACAGTTTTTTGGGGTAAAGGATGAACAATCCGGTGCAGCACGGTGGCTTAGCTTTGCAGCGCTGGGGACCTGGGTTCAAGTCCTAGGGTCAATATCTGCAAAGAGTTTGTATGTTCTCTCCGTGTTTGCATGGGTTTCCTCCGGTTTCCTCCCACACTCCAAAACATACCGGTAGGTGGATTAGATTGTGAGCCCCATGGGGACAGAGACTGATCTGCCAGGCTCTGTGCAGCGCTGGGTAATCTGTGTGCGCTGCAAAGAGTTTGTATGTTCTCTCCGTGTTTGCGTGGGTTTCTTCTGGGTCCTCCGGTTTCCTCCCACACTCCAAAAACATACTGGTAGGTGGATTAGATTGTGAGCCCCATGAGGGCAAGGACAGCTCTGTGCAGTGCTGCGTAATCTGTGTGCGGTATGTAAATAAAGGATTTATTATTATTATTAGTGATGAGCGCAGTAGAAAACTTCCAAAAGCTGGGAAATAAAGATGAAACCCCATGGGGCAGGTTACATGTTCCGCAGTGAATAGAAAGAGGGATGCAAAAGTCTTTATCCTCAGCCACAAACTGAAGGTTATTTTAATAATATTTTCCGTAAAAGAGAGACAAAAAGTATCAAGTATTTGTGAAGTAGAAAGAAAATGATATAAACTAATAAAAAAAAGATACAAATGTATCAGCCTCCCCCTTTACTCTGAGAGCGCAAAGCAAAATCCAGCATAAAATGTAGAAGTCTCAGGGTATAAAGAGAGAGAATCTAGAGGTCAGTTATTCTCAGTATAATGATACATGATCTGCACAGGCTACAGAGAACATTAGTGAACAAACAGCATCATGAAAACCAAGCTCAATCCCAAAATAGATAGATACATAGGAGATAGATAGATAGATAGATAGATAGGAGATAGATAGATAGATAGATAGATAGATAGA
>WNYA01000800.1:100415-113365 GCA_019512145.1 Engystomops pustulosus | reverse complement strand
CCCCGGCAGGCGGCGCCGCGCTCAGTCTCCTCCCCGTCTCCTCCCTCGTCCTGTGTTGGCTCCTATCACCCGCCGGGCGCCCCCTCCCCCATCCTCGGCCTCTCCTCCTCCTCAGTCTCCAGTCTGCGGCCCTTCATGGCGCCCCCCGGACTCCTGCGCTCTCTCCGCTCCTCCTGACACAAAGGACCGAGCTCCCAGCTGTGTGGCTGTGTCGCTGGAGGAGGCCGCACACCTGCACCCCCGGGATTGATGGTGGCTTCTCGGCCCTCCTCAGGCACCATGCAGCCCCCCCCGAGAAAGGTGAGGAGGAGGGGGAGGGGGGCAATAGGGGGCTGGGGACCTCCCCCTGCACCAGCCATTGTGTGAGCATCACCTCCTGACACACTGTAACGACCCCTGCAGCTGGTGACAGCACAAACTTTACACATTACAGCAGTTACATGAGGCTGAGACTACAACAGCTGATGTTCTGTCACAATCTGAATGATGGAGACCTGCACCATCTATATACAGGGGGTATATCCTCTCTATGTGACCTGCACACTGTATATACAGGGGGTATATCCTCTATATGTGACCTGCACACTGTATATACAGGGGGTATATCCTCTATATGTGACCTGCACACTGTATATACAGGGGGTATATCCTCTCTATGTGACCTGCACACTGTATATACAGGGGGTATATCCTCTCTATGTGACCTGCACACTGTATATACAGGGGGTATATCCTCTATATGTGACCTGCACACTGTATATACAGGGGGTATATCCTCTATATGTGACCTGCACACTGTATATACAGGAGGTATATCCTCTATATGTGACCTGCACACTATATACAGGAGGTATATCCTCTATATGTGACCTGCACACTGTATATACAGGAGGTATATCCTCTATATGTGACCTGCACACTGTATATACAGGAGGTATATCCTCTATAGGTGACCTGCACACTGTATATACATATTCACTATATGTAACCTGCAGATACAGGGGGTCTACTTTCTATATGTGACCTGCACTTATATAATTGGTTTATATCCTCTTTATATGATGTTTGTGAACCCTCTGGACTATATACGCAGGGGCTATGGCTTCCATGTGGTACATACTGTCCCCAGGTGTATTGATGACGGCTGCAGTGATACATTTCGGCTCCCTGCGTCGCTTTCTGATGATACAGTGTAACGCTCTGAGCTCCCTGCTTGCTGCAGACTCCTCAGGGCAGGTAGGTGCTCCTGTCCCGGGGGTAGGTCGCTGCTGTGTCCTGCACTCTCCATGTTGATATATTGTATAAGGTTTTAGTACAATCTTCTGGTTTCCTCCTCTATCCTATACATATACATAGCGGCTATAATCTCCCTGCGGACTGTATACGGAGGGATTACTGCAGCCTCCACACATCACACACTGTAACAGCCTGCACCGCAGAGCATTACACCCTAGGCCTGCAGATGTTTGCGGCGTCATCCTATAGCCGTGCGCTTCCCTGCGGCGTCTTGCGTTATACTGTAACCCGCAATGTACAGATCTCTGATGTCCTGCTGCCTGCATCAGGTAGAGCTGCTATCAACTCATTTGCATCTTTTCCCATGGTGCACTGCTCCGTCTCCTCAATGAGAACCAATGGCCCATGTGACCCATTACTGGATACATTGTAACAGAACTGCAGACTGATCCCCTCTTCTCATGTAGTCTTGGTGTCTGTTTCTCTGTTACCTGCCCGGATGGTCCCTATGGTCCCTACATGGTGATTGCTGCATCGGATGCTGATACTTTCCTCCCCTTTTTGATTGGCTACTGATTGATTTGGGTTCCTCATGGCGGGATTATAACCCTGGGACATACTGCTGGCGATCTAATGTAGATGGGGAGTCATGACTGTATCCCGCAATGACAGACGTCCATGGAAAGAGGGATTGGGCAGATGGATGTTGATATGCCCGATCCCTTCTTCACCTGCCTTGGATACATAGTATCTGCAGACCATAGGAATGTATGTCTCCAGCTGCCCCTATACATGACATGTGATGGTTGATTGTCCTAGTGGGGGGGGGGGTCCTACGAGTGGTCCTTTATGATCTGATACACTGTAACAGTCTAGAATGCTCTTGTAGTTGCTGTGTAGCAGCTGTCACACTGTAACGCTCCAGCTGTGAGCTGCAGGAGGATTTGTGCTGAATGTGCAGGACCTCGCTATAGGTGACGGGATAATAGGGTCACTGTTGCTTCCTGTAGGCAGCAGAGCTGAGGTCATCGGGGTAGCTGGGCTGTGTATGTCAGCTGTCAGCTCTGCTATACCACTTGGTTACAGTGACCTATGACCCTCCCCACTTCTGGGACAGATCCAACCCTCCTGTGGCTTCTTGGCTTCAGGTCCCCCCCCCATACCATGCACACTGACACTTCAGCAAATTCTCTAATGCTCAAGACTGCGATTTTTCTGATATGTTTTACTTTTTTAGCATTTGTAATATCTCCGCTTGCTGTCTCTGAATGGAAACCTTCTTGCTTACATCCTATAGGGTCGCCGTCATCTACAGATATGATACTTCCCTCAGCTGAGGCTTTGTAACACTATAATCAACCCTCGATTGTAAGGGGTGAAATGTATTGTCTCGCTGGTGGTTTGTTACAATGTATCAGTCTGTAGCTGGTAGAGAAGGAATGTCAAACTGTCACAGGGCCCCAGAGGCTGCTCTTGACCCCCATCTTGGGGTCACACGTGACATCCTTTCCTTAAAGGGGTCAAGCAGTTGGTTTCCTTCTGTTTGATCCTACAAGGAAGCCATATGTGAGGGTCGGCTCCATGGGCGCCCTCCTGCCTCCGGGTGATGATGGTCGTGGAGCGGTGTACGTTACTTTGTATGTAAGTGGGACGAGGGGGCACATGGAAGCACCCTGCAGGGCTATGGGGCACCGTTGGCTCAGCTGTATATGTAGCAAACCCTCAGATGTGAAAAGTTGATCATGGAATTGGAATTTCCGGAAAATTGCTGCCTTGTTGTTATGAAACTGGATCCGCTTTGTTGAAGATGCTATAATGTATACTTGTCAGGAGTGTGAGGGGTTAAGCGTCGCGCCTCGTATATGGTTCTCAGCTCTCCTGCTGGGGGCAGGCAGCAGGTCGGGGATATTTCGGTCTCTTGCAGTGATGTCTTGTATCACATAGTCATTACCTGCGGAGCAGCGCTCCTGGGGGGGGACATACCTGAGGCCTATTGTAATGTATGGCTCGTGCACTGTCCCTAAATACTCCTATACACCTGCACGCTATAGGTGTACGCTCCATGTATTGGTACAAGCCTCTGCACCGCAGAGCTTACAGTCTGATCCAAGTTCTGATCCAACTTTCTAATAGACTTTGGCCCATATTTATTAGAGTGTTTGCTCCAGTTTTGCTCCAGGACTCGGTGCCCATGGGCTCGGGTGAAAATCCTTGGAGCTCTAGGGATCCTACACCTGACGGCAGACGTACCATCACACTATCCACATGTAGGGTCCGAACATCTGCTGTTCTGTCCAGATCGGCTCCGCTATTTCATATCTAGAACATCATCAGACGTAACTCTGCTCACAGCTGCAGTTTTGTTACTTGTGCACCGCCCTCCTCCAGTCCAGAGTGATACATTGTTTCTGCGCTGATACAGTAGAACTATCGGAACCATAGAGGGATTTCTGTTGCTCAGGAGCGATTGCCTGTAGCTGTAACAAACCCTCAGCTGTGATAAGCCTCCTGAGTAGATGGTTTCCAGGATGTGTACTGACCTCGCTCTACCTGTAATTTCCTGGTAAGTGGAGATATTTCTGGGAGCCTCAGTCGCTGGTTATGTTGTGCCCATTCACCTGCCACGTAATACCTAGGAGGGGCCACACTGCTATCCTATTGCCCCCCGTTAGTCTGTGGGCTTTCTTATTGGTTACACAAAGACATTGTCACCCTAGACAGCCAATCAAAACAGTATAACAGGATTGGCTGCTCTAGGATTGGCTGCTGGCTCATGTCAGATCGGAGCCGCTCTTGGATTGGTAAAAGGTTAATGAAGCAGTATAGGGATTGACTGGTAATGGATGATGTAATACAAGAGCTGATCTGTGATTGGCTGACACATGATGATGTCATGCCTGAGCTGTTCTGTGATTGGCTCTCAGATTATGATGTAACGTATGACCTCTTAATGACCAGACAATGGTGTAATATCTGGATTGCTCTCTGATTATGTAAATTCTCAGCTGCTTTACGATTGGCTGGTGCTGATGATGTAAATTTGAACTAGAAGCTCGGACATACACAGTCTGCATCATCAGCTACCAACCAATCTGGGAGAAGCTCTGATTGTTCATCGTCAGATACCAGCCAATCATACAGCAGCTCAAATTCTACATCAGCTATCACCCAATCACAGAAGAGCTTCTTAACTACATCGCATCCTACCATTCAACGGCAAAGCAGCTGACAAACTACTTCCAGCCAATCACAGAACATCTCATCATCAGCTGTCACCCAATCATCTTGTACATGACATCGGCTATCCTCTAATTGCAGAGCAGCTCACTGTCTACAAAATCTGCTCCCAGCCAATCACAACAGCTCTGACATGTCGGCAAAATGACATCGGATTGGCTGGTAGGTAATGATGTAGTTTATGGGCTGCCCTGTGATTGGCTGATAGGTGATGGGGCAGTAAGCAGGTCTGTGCCTGAGAGCTGAGGCCCCTCACATCATGGGGCCCTCCTTGTCTCAAGGGCCCGGTGTCCTGGATAATGACTTCTTCTGTCAGTAGGAGACTTATCTTTTTGGGGAACTTTTTACAAGACGTCTCTGTATTTTAGGGATTTTTTTGTTTTTAACAAAAGATTCACTTGTCAAAATTCTGACATGGGAGAATGTCCGTAACAGAGGAGGAAACTGTACACCCCCCTGAACCCCCCCACCCAGCCCTGGTGAGATCTCCCTGTGTACTCCCATCATCATCACTGAGATTTTGAAGTCTTGGATGAGGAGGTCAACTATGGGAGACGAGGTCAGCGGTGCCCAGGTAGAGGCTTCCAGGGTGTGAGGGGAGACTCTATATATAACTATCTATACATTACTTATCCTGTACTGATCCTGAGTTACATCCTGTATTATACTCCAGAGCTGCACTCACTATTCTGCTGCTGGTGCAGACACTGTGTACATACATGACATTACTTATCCTGTACTGATCCTGAGTTACATCCTGTATGATCCCCAGAGCTGCACTCACTATTCTGTGCTGGGTGCAGTCCATCTGTGACATACATGACATTACTATCCTGTACGGACCTGAGTCAACTCCTGTATTTACCCCAGAGCTGCACTCACTATTCTGCTGCTGGTGCAGATCACTGTGTACATACTGACATTACTTCTCCTGTACTGATCCTGAGTTACATCCTGTATTATACCCCAGACTGCACTCACTATTCTGGCTGCGGTGCAGTCACTGTGTCATACATTACATTACTTATCCTGTACGATCCTGAGTTTACATCCTGTATTATACCCCAGAGCTGCACTCACTATTCTGCTGCTGGTGCAGTCACTGTGTACATACATGACATTACTTATCCTGTACTGATCCTGAGTTACATCCTGTATTACTCCAGAGCGGCACTCACTATTCTGCTGCTGGTGCAGTCACTGTGTACATACAATGACTTACTTATCCTGTACGATCCTGATTACATCCTGTATTATACCCAGAGCTGCACCACTACTCTGCTGCTGGTGCAGCACTGTGTTACATACATGACATTACTTATCCTGTACTGACCTGAGTTACATCCTGTATTATATCCCAGAGCTGCACTCACTATTATTCTGCTGCTGGTGCAGATCACTGTGTACATACATGACATTACTTACCTGTACTGATCCTGAGTTACTCCTGTATTATACCCCATAGCTGCACTCACTATTCTGCTGCTGGTGCAGTCACTGTGTACTACATGACATACTTATCCTGTACTGATCCTGAAGTTACATCCGTATTATCCCCAGCTAGCTGCACTCACTATTTCTGCTGCTGGTGCAATCACGTGTACATACATGACATTACTTTATCCTGTACTGATCCTGAGTTACATCCTGTAATTATACCCCAGCTGCACTCACTATTCCTGCTGTGTGCATCACTGTGTCATACATGACATACTTATCCTGTACTGATCCTGAGTTACATCCTGTATAATACTCCAGAGCTGCACTCACTATTCGCTGCTGGTGCATCACTGTGCACATAATGACATTACTTATCCTGTCCTGATCCTGATTTACATCTGTATTATACTCCAGAGCTGCACTCACTATTCTGCTGCTGGTGCAGTCACTGTGTACACATGACATTACTTATCCTGTACTGATCCTGAGTTACATCCTGTATTATACTCCAGAGCTGCACTCACTATTCTGCTGCTGGTGCAGTCACTGTACATCATGACATACATTACTTCTACTGTCCTGGTTATCTGTATTATACTCCATAGCTGCACTCACTATTCTGCTGCTGTTGGCAGTCACTGTGTACATACATGACATTACTTATATCCCTGTAGCTGATATCCTGAGTTTACATCCTGTATATACTACCAGAGCTGCACTCACTGATTCTGCTGGTGCAGTCGCTGTGTCCATACATGACATACTTATCCTGTACTGATCCTGAGTTACATCTGTATTATACTCCCGAGCTACACTCCTATTCTGCTGCTGGTGCAGTCACTGTGTACATAATGACATTACTTATCCTGTACTGATCTGAGTTACATCCTGTATTATACCCCAGAGCTGTACTCACTATTCCGCTGCCGCTGGTGCAGTCACTGTTCATACATGACATTACTTATCCTGTACTGATCCTGAGTTACATCCTGTATTATACCCCAGAGCTGCACTCACTATTCTGCTGCTGGTGCAGTCACTGTGTACATACATGACATTACTTATCCTGTACTGTCCTGGAGTTACATCCTGTATTTGACTCCGAAGCGTGCACGCACTATTTCTGCTGCTGGTGCATTCACTGTCACTGGCACGTACATGACCTTACTTATCCTGTACTGATCCTGAGTTAATCTGTATTATAACTCCAGAGCTGCACCACTATATTCTGCTGCTGGTGCAGTCACTGTGTACATACTGACATTACTTATCCTGTAAGGATCCTGATTACAATCGTATATACTTCCAGAGCTGCACTCACTATTCTGCTGCTGGTGCAGTCACTGTGTACATACATGACATTACTTATCCTGTACTGATCCTGAGTTACATCCTGTATTATACTCCAGAGCTGCACTCACTATTCTGCTGCTGGTGCAGTCACTGTGTGCATACATGACATGACTTACCTGTGTATATCCTCTGCTCCCCACACACAGTAGTTCTTCCTGTATACAGATGCTTGTGCTCTTCTCTCTCATTACCTGGAATCTTCCCTGAGGCGACATTTCTAGAAATATTCGGTTACTTCCAGTACCTCTTCCTGCTGGACCGGCTTCTCTTGTGTCCCATTGGGCTTTTCCCATGAATGACCACTTACCTGTTTGTGACCACAGGGTCCTGTAGTGATTAGTATAACAAGGGTTCTCGTGTGTGTCATAGCGCCCCTAGTGGATGTTTGTGCAGGGCTTCATTCATTCGTTATGGATCATGTGACACTCGGAGCGCTTGCAGACCCCAGTATACAGCTATTACATGTGTCTCCATGGTAACAGACTACAAACAAACCATGTGTAGTCCTCTCTACCAGGACTTTGCAGGTGGGTGATCAGGGGACCCTTTTAACTTAAATAGCAGCCTGCAGAATCTGGATGCAGCTCTGGCTGTGACTGGAGTCAGTTACCTGTTTTACCCTGTACAATGAAGATACTTGTTATAGCGTCTGCCAGCAGTAGTGTCAGTCTTACTGCTGTGCGCGGTGATTATATTCGCGTTCTCTTTGGTGGTTCGGCTCTTCTGCAGTGATAGACACGGATAGCAGCGGATGAGCCGCACCTGCCCGCGGGGTTTTGTGTAGCGTGCAGGTGACGCCGAGGTTGGACGATGTCTATAGCTGGAGGGGACACAAGGTGCACTTCACTAATGGGGAAGAAATGAAGGACTTGGAATACTAAATGCAGCTTTGGGTGTGACTAGAGTGTGTTTCCTTTATGCAGTTTGCATCCATGTCGCAGTAACTGTTCTCCTTCTATGGTTTCTTGCAGATTGCAGCCTCTGCCACGTGCACTGGATGTGTTGTCCTCACACTGCTGTGCTCTGTTCTCTCTGCAGTCATTTCACCATCAATATTTACAGACCTGACCTGAAAGGGTGTAATGGCAGCAGTACAGCTTAGGCTGGGTTCACATTACGTTTTGTGCGATACGTTGTAAGGACGCATCAGGCGGTGAGATATGTCCTACGAGGACCCGTACATGGCTGCTGCTGATGCCGGTGATGTCACTGTCCATATAAGGACAGTTTTGGGAGATTTATCATTAGTCTGAGAGCAGAACTGTTCTAGTTGCCCATTGCAACCAATCAGAGCTCAGCTTTCACTTTCCCACAGCTGTTTTTAAAATAAAAGCCGAGCTCTGATTGGTTTTCCTGGACAACTAGAACAGTTTTACCTCCGATAAATCTTCCCCAGTGACATCATCGGGTTCCCCTCTCCTGCTGATCGATGTATCTGCTCAGCGGAGGCTGCGGGAGGGATGCAATACTCTGCATCCGCTCCCCATAGGTTTCTATTGCCTCCGCAGAGTGTATACATCTCTCAGCAGGAGGGAGCAGGATGCAAAGACGGAGGCAACTACTAGGCCTCTTCTGCCGAATACTCCAATGGGTGCGCTCAGCGTATACGTCCCAACATATACGCTGAGCATGTACCAAAAACGTAGTGTGAACCCAGTCTTTGGGGTCAAATAGTTGTATTGTGTGTGTATATATCAATGTGCAGGTAGGAGCGTAGTGTGGGAAGTGAAACATAAAGGTGTTCAAGTAGCCGTCTCCCTGTTTGTCCTCACACTGCTGTGCTCTCTGCAGCCACTGTAAGGAATAGTTTCTTGACAATTAATCCTTTAATGTAAATCCATATTTCACAGTCCTGCTGCTACTAAAAACATCCACTTACGTCTGATTACACATCTCTCCAGGGATAATAAGTAACACTGGCCGCAGTCTGCGTGGTCATACATACCAACAGAATACTTTTACATTTGGAGCAGCTTTGGATGTGATTAGAGTTGAATCCAATTCCATTTACCTATATGATGTTTAGGAAGGAAAGGCCTATAGGACCACATACTACATACTGTGTCTATACCTGACGGCTTCTGCAGCACTAGTTACGTCTCCAAATCCTGTCCTGTTCTACTGGAGGTGACATTAGGACCTTAAGGAAACTCGAGTGTCTCAGATTTCGGATTAGTGTTGTCTTAAGGACTTTCCCTGTACGCATTAATGTCACTTAAGTCCTTGTTGCCCTTTGATCCACCTGCATGCATGACATCAGCTCGGGTGAGGCGCATCCATGACGTTCCCCTGCCAGGAATAGAGCCGCCATGCGCCTGATGCGGCAGATAACAGAGATTAACAGCGGATTTCACGCTCACTTTCACTCTGTGTTAAAGGTGAACTTCCCTGGTGCAAAAAAATATTCAAAATGTTTGTTTGTTTTTAAAAAAAAAATCTTTTTGAATCTTGTTTTGCGTTCTGATTGTTAAAGGGGTTGACCAGGATTAGAAAAACTACTGCTACAAATAGTGCCCATTCCCCTCAACCAACTTCTCACTATGCTAGGTAAGCTGGAAAACTCTTATAAAGGCAATCTACAACCAGGATGAAGGATTGTAAACCACGCACACTGACATACTGGTGTGTTCCCCCTCCGTCAGCATCTGCTCTTCTTTTAGCTGCTTATGCCCTGGTTTTACCAAAAAAAAGTTTTTTGTTTTTTTTTTAAATGATGCACACGCTCCATAGCTGTTAATAGTGCCTGGAGCCCCTCAGGCTAATTTGCATAACTTTTAACACCTTTTTGTCTTTTTAAATCAAGAGCACAGGGAGCTTAAAGAAGATCGTGCCAGGGTGGGGCATACACCAGTATGTCAGTGTGCTTGGTTTACAATCCTTCATCCTGGTGTCCTTTTTGATGGGATAATTTTGATAGATTACACTCAGATGGGGGAAATGCTGGTACTAAATACTGCTGGAGAATAGATGGGCAAGTACAACAATGATATTAGGAATGATTGTCTCTGTTTTTCCGCAGGAGACTGGATAGGCAGGATGACAGAACCACAAACTAGGGGGGGGTTGCGGTCTGGCGTATGCATGTCCTGCGTACTCTTATATTGTACTGATATTAATGGTTAATATAACTGCCTTGATATGTGTGTGTGGTTTTCCTCCGGGTCCTCTGGTTTACTCCCACACTCCTAAAACATACTGTGATTAGATTGTGAGCCCCATGGGGACAGGGACTGATCTGGCAAACTCTGTGCAGCGCTACGTAATCTGTGTGCGCTTTATAAATATAGGATTTTTTTATTTTAGGATGTTTTGGCCCTGTCCCTTGGTGATGTAATGACTGGTGGATTGTCCCTTTGGTTCTGAGTACATGTGTATTATTGCAGGAGACTAGATAGGCAGGTAAAAATACATACACTTTCCATACAATGGTCTCATCCCACTATAAGGTTATAATGACCAATTGGCTTTATTGACCTTGACTGCTTTTACTGTACTACCAAAAACTAGACAGGCAAGTGGTTACATAGGTGAACTTTATATCTATAGCATGATGGCGCTTAGTGGCAGGTGAATACAATAGTGTACTGCATAATAATAATAATAATAATTCCTTTATATAGATTACGCAGCGCTGCACAGAGCTTACCAAATTGGTCTCTGTTCCCAATGGGGCTTACAATCTAATCAACCTACCAGTATGTTTTTGGAGTGTGGGAGGAAACCGGAGGACCCGGAGGAAACCCACACAAACACGGAGAGAACATACAAACTTTTTGCAGATGTTGACCTCGATGGGACTTGAACCCAGGTCCCCAGCGCTGCAAGGCTGTAGTGCTAACCACTGAGCCACGGTGCATGTCCTTAGTACATGTTCCCCCCCCCCTCTGCACTGATCAGTTGATCCAGGACCACCTCATCTCTGGTCATTATACAGAGGTGAAGCCCAAGGTAGAAAACTTTGTCCATAGTATAGGGCAACACGGATTCAACTCCCATCCAGGACAACATCTGCAAAGAGTTTTTATGTTCTCTCCGTGTTTGTGTGAGTTTCCTCCAGGTCCTCCGGTTTCCTCCTACACTCCAAAACCTACTGGTAGGTGATTAGATTGTGAGCCCCATTGGGGACAGGGACCGATTTGGCAAACTCTGTGCAGCGCTACGTAATCTGTGTGCGCTATATAAATAAAGAATAATTATTATTATTATTATTACACTTTAGGGTTATAATGATTGCCTGGTCTGTATCATAAGGTGTCCATTGCACTGGAGACGGGTGCATGCTGTGTGCTGAATATTATCAGTGAGGTATCTTACTATCCCAATCATCCTGATTATACTGCTGGACTCAGCGCCTACTATATATTCACTAGATAGCGCCTGCCATAAAGCGTTTCCCTCCTGCTGCGATGCGTATGCCGATGATATCTCCCCTTGTGACCGATTTTTCTAAATTTTATTTTATTTTTGTAATTTCAGGTGAAAGTTACACAAGAGCTGAAAAACATTCAGGCCGAACAGATGACTAAGCTGCAAGCCAAGCATCAGGCAGAATGTGATCTCCTCGAAGATATGAGGTAAGCCGCTTTTCCCGCACGCCCCGCTGGATTCCTGTCCCGTTCACTCTCCCGCCTCCTCCTCATCTTTATTTTGGAAGAACAGTTGGTTTTAAGCAAACTCCAGGAACTGTCAGTGGAATTTCCTCTCGTCCTTCCTGTCCGTGGCTCAGAGAAGCTGTCACACAGCTGGAAAATGTAGACGTAACCAGCGAGCAGGGACAGTGTTAAAGGGATATTGTCCCTATATTCTAGAGTTATTAAATAGTGACATACCGTGACTGCAGCAGAATAGTGAGTGCAGCTCTGGAGTATAATACAGGATAAGTAATGTCATGTATGTACAGTGATACACCAGCAGCAGATAGTGAGTGCAGCTCTGGAGTATAATACAGGATGTAACTCCGGATCAGTACAGGATAAGTAATGTCTGTATTGTACACATGACTGCACCAGCGCAGAATAGTGAGTGCAGCTCTGGAGTTATACAGGATTAACTCAGATCATACAGGATAGTAATGTCATGTATGTACACAGTGACTCACCCAGCAGAATAGTGAGTGCAGCTCTGGAGTATATACAGGATGTAACTCAGGATCAGTACAGGATAGTAATGTCATGTATGTACAGTGACTGCACCACAGCAGCAGATAGTGGAGCGCTCTGGAGTATAATACAGGATGTAACTCAGGATCAGTACAGGATATAATGTCAGTATGTACACAGTGACTGCACCAGCAGCAGAATAGTGATTGCAGCTCTGGAGTATAATACAGGATGTAACTCAGGATCAGTACAGGCAAGATAATTAATGTCATTTATTCACAGTGACAGCACCAGCAGCAGATAGTGAGTGCAGCTCTGAGTATAATACAGGATGTAACCAGGATCAGTACAGGAAAGTAATGTCATGTATGTACACCAGTGACTGCACCAGCAGCAGAATAGTGAGGCACTCTGGGTATAATACAGGATGTACATCAGGATCAGTACAGGATAGTAATGTCATTATGTACACAGTGACTGCACCAGCAGCAGAATGAGTGGCCTTCTTGGATAATAAACAGGATGTAACTCAGGATCAGTACAGGATAAGTATGTCATGTATGTACACATTGCTGTACAGCTACA